>JAHBCN010011497.1:0-28834 GCA_019359885.1 Listronotus oregonensis
ATAATTATGTTGTTGATTTGTTTTTTTGAGTAGTTGGGAAATTTTTGTATTTAACCGATTTTTCTTGCGTTTTTATGATTTCGTGGTGAATAAAATTCTTCTAACTAGTGGAACCCCGTCACTTTTTGATCCATTATTAAGGTGGTGAAAAAAAAGTACAAAAAAAAAAGAAAAAAAAAAACTATTAGCTCGAAATGCGAACTTGTTTACTGTCTAACCAGACTGAACTGATCAACCTAATATTTTATTATCTGTACAATCTTCTGTTTATATCATCCTTGAAGAAATAAATATCACCTTTACATAGGGTTTTGTACGTCCGGATTTACCCGGACATGTCCGGGTTTTCAAGGTGTCCGAGAACGCCCGGCCGCATTTTTTAAATAGGTCCTGGAAAACGCCAAAGTTTGCAAATACAATTAAAATAGCCCAACCATTTTTTTTTTTTGCTTGGTAATTATTTATACTACATCCCTACGACGCTTTCCCGGGTTGTGCATTTCTACTATGCCCTTGCCTACACCCGCATACCATTGTTGCAATAAGAGCTTCGAAAATTTTTTTTGTGTGCGGTGATTTCCAATAATCGATGGGATTTACTTAACACTTTATTTAAATTTAGTTATCAATTCGACGAAAAACGAAAGTGTCTAGTAACTTTTTAAAAAAAAGGAAAATCCGATTCGATATAAATCTTTGCATTGCTCACATGGATTCTAAAGACCAGGATTACCATCTCGGTGTTACAAAAATGGTCCTCAAATTGCAATGAATTAAGATGGCGCTGGTGTTCCCAAGAACCGTTCTAAACCGATAACATCGTTTTTAAAAAAACTTTACATTAAGCAAATTTTTGCTAGCTTACCATGTAACATATTTACTTGTGCACAGCATAACTAACAACGCGATCTTTCCCTGGCGGCGCTTTTGATATTTTTAAGCACAAAACACGAAAAACGATTACAATTCAAATAAAGCAGAAAAGATTATATTTTAGCAAAACGTTGGCTGAACTTCCAGAAAAAGGGCCGTACTTTTCTGTCAATTGTGAAGGTCTCTTTCTTTTTGTGATACCAGTATGATACCGGTATGATCCCGGGTATGTTGTGGTTTACCTAAAAAAAATTTGGAATTATTGCCGTCAAGGTCATTGGGTTCTTATTGGTTCACTTCCTTTTACACCTGACTACCCCAGCGCCTCTTATTTAAAGCTATTCTGGGGCCACTTTTTGAAAAAGAGATTGTGCTCATTTACCTCTCTAACTACAGTTGCTCACAAAGACAAATTAATCATTGAGGACACATGTATTTTTATTTTTACCTGAAAATTTTATGTTTTATGTTACCATATAAGGCTAATATTGTTTAATTTAGATTTGCATATAATAGAATAATTATTTAAATTTTTTTTAAGTATTTTTATTTTAATTTAGCTTTTATTGTTATAAATTTATTTATATTTTGAACAGTCAATTTTTGGACATGTGTCAACTTTTAAAAAAAGCCCATATGGAACTCTACCCTTCAGCTATTTACTTTCGGAAGATGGTTTTGATAGGGATAACTATGCAACTGGAAATATCTATTGACGTGTCCAACCGTTTTTTAAAAAAAACAAATACAGGCTGTAAAAAAATAAGAGTTTTTGAATGTAAGAGATGGAAAACATGTTTTTGCTACCTTAAGAAAGATATACTTAACATGAATCAAGATATTCCCTCTCAGATAGGTCGTTCGAGGTCGGTAGGTTTAGATAAAATAAAAAAAATCCATTTAATTACTTAAATCGCCAATAACTTTGTAGTCATGAAAAAATTGTAGCAAAATAAAGTTTGCAACAAAATTAGTTACATATCGCAAACGTATTTTGCTTGTTGCAAAAAAAAGCAATAAAAAAAACAAGAAAAAATATAGTTTTTTGCCTAGATTTTTGGACTCTTGGGTTTCTCTGAGCATATCCATATTCGGCAGGATTAAATGTCATGCTATGGAGAAACATCCAAATTTGTTTAAAAGTCTTTAATGATTTTGCAAATAATGTTGAAATCAAATTTCATTTTAAAAAAAGTTTATTGATGGGGATAGTTAATTAGTTTAAAGGCAAAAATTTGTTTCACAGCTTTAAACAATTCTGAGAACCTAAATGATCTGATTTTCATTTAAAAAAAAAAATTTGAAAGCTTAAGGCTTCTAGTGAATGTGACAGAAAATCTTTGTTTAACTAGCAAAAGGTCAGTTTTTTTTTCAAATGAAACTGGTTTAACAAATTATTTTGTAAAGTATCAAACGAATAATATCAATGAATGTTTATTATGTTCTTTTTGGCTAAATATGGAGCTGTAAATATGTAATGGATAAAAAAATCACACAAACATCACGCTTTTTCTGCCCTTTGTTTATTGCTTTTTTGTAATAAGCATAATACATGCTGCATTTCTAACTGATCATATCTTATAAGGATTTAAAATGGGAAAATTTTTTAAATTTTTTACATTTGTATGTTTTTCCAAATATTTCAGACCTTTTTAAAGAGGGGTTGATTCTTTTTAATAGGTACATTTTTTCAAAAAACATCAGCAAACATCCTGCCACCACCATCAACAAAAACAGATAAGGTTTGGTCTGATGGAATTTTAAATTAATTTATACATAACTTTATAAGCACACTGTATACTTGAGATTTATCGTTAAGTACAGTATTTAATATACAGTGACAAAAAAAAAAGTATTTAAATTTTGGGTTTTTGTTTCAAGTTTAGTTTGAAACCATTTTTTATTGTTTTTTAAAGAATAATTTGTAAGTAGTGCTTTGTACTAAAAAGAATAAAATATTAAAAATACTGTAAATATTACTTAAACTAATAATTATTTAACTAATCAGGGTTATAGCTATTTCCTGTGAATATTTAGTTCCATAATGTACAAAAATAAATAAATAGGTACCTTTTTACAGGTAAATTTAAATATTATATTATTAACATATCATATCAAAATTTTTTGACTAGTCCAACAATTAAAACAAAACTATTTTTGTTTCCCAAAACAAGTACTTACCAGTAATTAGAAAAATAATTAATTCAATAAAATAAAATCTTGTATAAGATCATTTTCTTTCTTTTTAATTATTAATGTTTTTTAAACCTTCGACCTTAAAAAATAGCTATTTAAAAAAAATATTCTATAAATCCATAGTTAAAAACACTTCTGGAATATCATGCCTTTTGTTTAAAAAAATACAACTCTAGGTATAAACATTAATAAAAAAAAAAACACTTTTATAATAACTCTTAAATAGTAGGTTGCACCGAACAACCATCGGAAACAATTCCCCAATAATTTTTAAAATAATTATAAAACAAATAAAATTAAAAAAAAAAAACCTATTTGAACCATTGACATTTTAAAACGAACATGTTGCTTTGCTTTCACTTTTTTGGTCTCCGTCGGTGGACGTTCAACCAGCTCTCCCCTTTCCAGACACACGTTGTTATCAACTTGGTTTTCCCCAAAATTTTGCACGTGGAACTTGGATAGTCGGGCTCTGTACCCCCCAAAAATTCCGAACTTTTCAAAACACACAAAATCAAAATTTTTTCAATGTCAAATGTCATGAAATGCACAAACAATGTTGTTCCGACCAGGTGACTGCTACCGGTATCGCGCATAACCGTTTTCTGTCAGTACTGCCTCTTCCTGCTGAGCGCGCAACCATTCTCCGCCATTAGGAAAATCCCTCGTGCGTGGGGCCCCAGAAAGAAACAGATATAGGAATCATCGCTCACGGCGCTTAGCCCCAGAAGAAGGACTCCATCGTTTGGCTTGAGTTTCTTCTTGATCCCCGATGGTAAAGCCGTTGATACAGCTCCTTCAGCCGCCTTCCCGGAAAAACTATGTAGTTTTTTTATCGCGAGCACTTCACTGATCGGAGGTCAAATAGGAACAGAACGAACATGTCAGTTTCTTGTTGGAGTGACTCCTCCACAGTGTTGCCAGGTAACTCGAATCGAAAATCTCTATTCTCTATCAGCCCATGATACTATTACTCGAGAAGATAAACCCACGCGCATGAGATAAGCCTATCTCTCTCGCACGCCTGACGTCACTCGATGACAATTTCCCCAGAAACGGCGAGTTTTAATATGGCATTCCGATTTCTGTTTAGATGTTAGATGGATTAAGCGCATGATTTATTTATTTTTTAAACGTCATAAGTAATGCCAAAATACAATAAACGTTAAAAAAGGCTTTAAAACACTGCTTTCCCAACCGACAAGCAGAATTGTTGTCATCGAGTGACGTCATGCGCAACGTCGTACGAAATTAAATCGCCAAGTGGTTTTATCTTCTAGTAATAGTATCATGCTATCAGCCACAAAGTAACTTTTTTACTTTTTTAACAGAAGTGTAATAAACGGCCATTAAAACCAAATAAACTGTATTTTATTTTAAAGCTGCAAAAAGCGGTAAAATTTTACTTTACGGACACCACGCCGATTTTAATGAATTTTTGCATACGGGGTTTTTTGGGGCGCTGATCAGAATTTAAATTAGTTTTTCCGGCAACCTCTGGTTTTTGAGTTATGATGCCGCCAAGTGGACTAACCTTAAAATGAACATTTTTCCAAAATTCCTCCTTCTTGAAACTGATTACCATCAAAATGGAACATACACTAATTGAGCACTTATATATTAAACGAATACACTAAAATTTACAAAAGTTTATTGCTTATTTTTAGTAAAAAACACCTCAAATAAATCCAGTTTTTATATCTTGACAACTTAATTATAATTTTATAAATCAGGCAACCAGTTATACATACTAGCGGATGCGGAGAGCTCGAAAAGTATTCCCAAACGCGAGAGTCCCGAACTCGACACGAATGCCTTGGCGCGATTGTTGTTGTGTAGTTAGTTGCCTACTAACGGGCGTCTCAATATTGTTTATTACGTTAGATTATAGAAAAATCCCAAACAATTAATAATGTATTACAATGTTCGTTAAAAAAAATAAATAAATAAGAAAATTAAATGAGTGCATCTTTTATCAAATCATCACCAATAAAAAATATTATTAAAACTAGTTATTTATGCAAAAAAGTGTGTTAACTTAGTCTTTTTTACGCACGGACCGACTTCGCTATATAACTTATTCAATTTTTTATTTGGGATCGATTTTTCATAAAATATATTTATATCAGAAATTAAAAACCTAAATATATCCAATAAGCATATTAATAAAGCGAGTGTCATAAACTATGTTTGATAATAAAATAATTATAATAATAATTTGGCAAAAAATGTTTGAATTATACGGTGTTCACTTTAGGCACTAGGTGTAATGTAAATTACTGGACCTTTTTGTTATACCCACCCCACAGAAATCGTATAAAAACATGCCAAATTGACAAAAAGTACACTTTTAGTGATTTATCACGTCTGAAATATAATTGGAGAAAATAAAAAGCCCCTTTATCTAACCAGAACTAACCATGATCGCCCTTTCTGGCTGATTCTCGTGGAGCCAGAGGGGGCGGTCATGGTTAGTTCTAGTTAGTTAAAGCGGTTTTTTACTTTCCCCAATTATATTTTAGGCGTGATAAATCACTAAAAGTATACCTACAAATTGAAAATAAAACCATTCCTCTCCCATCAATACCTTCGGCCGACTTCGACTGATGTCGTAAATCGTTCGTGTTTGGGAATACTTTTCGCGAGCTCTCCGCATCCGCTAGTGTTATACATCACATATCTTCATACAAGGTACAGAAAAGTGGATTTATTTAAGGTAATTTTTACTTAAAATAGACAATAAATTATTGTAAATTTCAGTGTATTTGTTTAATATATAAGTGCCTAATTAGTGTATGTTCCCATTTGTTGGTAATCAGTTTCAAGAAGGGAGAATTTTGAGGTTAGTTCACTTGGAGGCCTCACAACTCAAAAACCAGAGGTTGCCGGAAAAAAATTTTAGATTAGTGATCAGCGTCCCAAAAAACCCCCGTATGCAAAAAATCATGAAAATCGGCGTGGTGTCCGTAAAGTAGAATTTCAAAGGTAATTGTCATGAAAGTTGCGTTCACTCAGATTTTGACCAAATTTGGTATACAGGAGTTTTTGGGGAAGCTGATCACGAATCTAAAAACAATTTGGCAACGTTTTGTTTTCAAGATATTGGGTGTTTTTCAATTACCGCACAAAAGCGCATTATGCGGCCCAATGCTCTGTACCAGAGTCTATTAACACAGCTACTAATCTAAAGATTAATGGCCGGTTGCACCAACACTTTTTGCGACACTTAAGTTGTCCTTAAGCATTAACTGCCCCTTAAGTTTCAAATGTTTCTTGCATCAGCTGAAATTGGTCCTTAATGGTCCCTTAACTTTAAGTGTAGGATTTTCTGTACTTAATGATCCCTTAAGTAATTTGAAGTTGACATTTGACAAATATTTTGTTTATTGTTTATTTATTTTTCGTTTGTTTGTAGTTTTAAATAATTAATTTGATAAAAATTATGTAAAAACGAAGTTTTTAAACAATGGTGTTTTGATTGTGATATAAATGCGATGTAAATTAGATTTCCAAGAAAAATGTAGAAACAGTGAATTTTTATTATATATGGCAATTTTGAGATTTATTTACCTTTTTCATTCTTTTGGACATTGTTCTGTTATTTTTAAAAGAACTGTTTTGACGGGATGGATAATCTTACATTTTCAAAGGTTCAAATTAACGAAACCAACAGTGCTCAGCTTACTTGAGCAAATCGAAGATGAGCTTTAGTTTAAACATGACAAGTTGTATTAGCTTTTAAATTTTAAGTATTTACTTGTAAATTAGGAATATTTAATTTGTTGATATAAAATAATAAAAAAAAATTTAAATGATGTATTTGTGTTTATATTTCATATTGACAATAATTATTCCCTTCCATGGCCGTAAAGAAAGGCGCCCTTCATCTTTTTCATATTGTTATTAATTTTACAACAAAAAAACACAAACTAACTACTGATTTTGTATTATAATGTCTATAAAATGAAAAAAAATAAAGTTTTAATTATTTACAAAGATTCAAGTCGGATTACTTTTATCATTTAAATGACACACAAGCTAGAAAAGGAAAGATCTAATATCAGTTAATTCTGATTATTCGCGTTGTAAAGGCCAACAATAAAAAAGAAGAACGATGCAACGTTGCCATCTTTCTAAGTAGTCTTAGTTAAGTTGCAATAAAATCTAATGGTGAAAGCGAAAACAATTTAAGTTACCCTTAATTTTAAGAGCTTCTTAATAAAGGTCTACTTAAGATACTTTTGGTGCAACCGGCCATAATAAACTTTGCTCTGTACTTTTTGTACGTAGAACGTAAGTGCTCCTATCGAGACACAATCGGCTTCTGATAACTTTTTGATCTCTAAAAGAACAAAAAGTTATCGAAGCGTTATATCGATAAGAGCAATTACGTACAAAAATGCTGAGCATTGTGCCACATAATGCGCTTTTGTGTAGTAATTGAAAAACACCGATTCATTATCAAAGTTATAAATCAACTAACATTATTTACACTATTTCTCCTTCTTTTTGCCCAAAATTCTTGGTTATACACTAAATTGGCAACAATATTTTATAAACACCTTTTAAAAACTTGTTTTTGTTATTTATTTTATACTTTTTTTCATTTAATTGCAATCCTCCCTTTTAAACGCCGCAACCATGTATACACTAGGAATTTTATTAGCAAATATGGCCGTGGCCTTTGACATTAAAAGGCGAAAATAAATTAAAAAAAAACTTTTTAAGGTGTTTACGAAATATGCAGTGCCAATTTAGTGTAACAATGAAAAATTTGTGCAAAAGAAGGAGAATATAGTGAAAATGAGGTTAGTTCCAGATAGGTTCCAGGTTGTTCGATTTTCAATTTTGATAATGAATTTCTCGAAAACGAAACGTTGCCAAAAAATGTCTTTAGATTCGTGATTAGCGCTCCAAAAAAGCCGTATACCAAATTTGGTTAAAACGAGTGGAGGCAACTTTCAAAGACAATAACCAAATCAAATACATGTCAAAGAAATATAAATTTTTAAATTAAAATAAAAGCCAACGGTCCGAGAGTTTCTTTTTAAACACCCCATTTAATTTTTATTAAATTTATGAACTACTTTACGAATGCTATATTTATTTCCTAACAACAAGTTAAACTATGAGAAATCCACAATAGTTGCAATGTGCATTTTTTTAAAAATAATATGATTGTTATGGCAAAATATTGGTTAAATATCTATTTTCTCCGCTTTTGTAGTTGCAATAAATTTTTCCCAAATTTGAAATTTTTTCTTTTAAGGGACAAGGGGACTTTTCGAAGGAACCCTTAAAAATAAATACGATATTTGTAATAAGTAAATCGTTAAAATTAATATAGAACTCCTAATGGAACTCAATGGAAAAGTCGCTACGAATAGGCTGTGGGAAAAGGTTTGTTTTTTAAATATCACCCGAAACTCAAACTTGCCCCAAAAATTCGCTATTTTCGCGACAGGTCGCTACAAATGGCAACACTGATCCCAGGCATGGATTCTAAAGACAAAATTCCATCGCTGTATTACAAAAATGACCCCAAATTAAATGCGTTGGTTCCAAAGGCCCTTTTAAAACCATTTTATATATTGCGGGCAAAGGGCATTGGTTCTCATTGGTTCACACCAAGGGTGGTAAACTTAAAGGAGGTTCGATTTCTACTATTTGTCTGCAGAGTTATGTTTGTGACGTCCCTTTTGCCCAAAGGTAGATTTATTTTATTTATTTTTATTAAATATTTAACTTTTAAAAATTAATTTGAATGTACACCTACTATTAGATCTGTATTTTATACCATTTATTAAAATTAAAACTTTATACTACCTGAAAACAAAACAATCGGCAAAACGATTACGTCAAAAATGCGTCACAAATATCGAATTGACATTTAAATTGGCGTATATGGGCTTAAATGGGATCCAGCACTCCTTTACCAAATTTTTTTCTATGTAACCACAGCATACCGGTATCATACTGGTATCACAGCATAACTAACAGAAAGTAGGACCCCTTCATGAATTGACGGGAAAGTACGGTCATTTTTCTAGGGGAAGTTCAGCCAACGTTTTGCTAAGATATAATCTGTCTGCTTTATTTGAATTGTAATCGTTTCTTTCGTGTTTTGTGCTTAAAAATATCAAAAGCGCCGCCAGGGAGAGATCGTGCTGCCTGTTAGTTATGCTGTACACAAGTAACTATGTTACATGGTAAGCAGAGTTTATTAATAATAGACTCTGATGGTAAGCTAGCAAAAATTTGCTTCTTGTTAAGTTTAGCACGCTTGGGTTTACACCATACCCTTGATACAACAGCGTCTCTTTATTTAGTGCTATTCTGGGGCCACTTTTTGAGCCAAACAGCCATTTTTGTTCCATTGAACGCACCGAAGGTGGGTTCGGGAATAGAAATGGAGCTGGAGCGGATTAGAGTAGAGTTTGGAACACACGGCCAAGAAGTTTTAGGTGCATGGACTTACCCAACGTTAGCCAGAGTGAAAACCTTACGTCATTTATGTATTTATTTGATGTTTGCTATTTATTTAAACTATTTTTTTTTTATGTTTTGTTTAAAGTATAACGAATACGAATATGCTTGTTCATAATAACATTGCCCTGGCCATTTTGTACCACAAGATGAGATTTTCTAAAATATTTATATAACAAATTTAGGTAACACAATGCCAACTAAATAACTCGAATAAAACAAAAACATTAAATATTTATAAACATTTAGCAACTAAACAGTAAAATGTTTAACAAAAACCCAAACCCTACCCACGCATGCCCACTCTAAAAATCTCTTCTCTGTAGGTGGAAGTTTGAAAGTAAACTCTTTAAGCTCTACTCTGCAATACCCGAACAAATTTTAAAGTGCGCTATTTACTCCAATTCCTTTACACGAACGGATTTTGGGATAGATAAAGTGAAAAGAGTGAATTTAGTAAGTATACCGAACCCAGCACGTGTATTTTTAGGAAAAGTTTATTTAGGCGCTCGGGGCGTTCCTTAAACAATCACTAAAACTTATAAGATCCGATTGGTTGGTTTTTAATATGATGTTACGCTAAGCAATGATATTTTAGAATTTTGACAGTTACGCTACTTCTTTACGCCCGCAGGACGCCGTCTCTCTGTGAATTTTAGGACGTCCTCAGTTGCGTTCGAGTTCTCACCCTCATCGGAGAGGATATCTCGAGGGCGCCTAATTTTTTGGGTGTCCAAAGATTGGGATCGTCGGTTAACGGCGAACTGACAGGCAGATAAATGGATATTTTAACTGCTTATTCGTGTTTTTTGGTATTAACCTATTGCTTAAAAGCCACAAATAAGCACACACGTAAATAAAAGTTAGGTTTTGTCCTTGATCAGGGCTGTTTTTTATATCGCGTCCCACGGGCTAAAAATTCTAAAGTTTGGTTTGTTCTTATCTTAACGTTCCACTCAGAGTTTATTAATCTAAAGGTTCCGCTAATCAATCGTATTTTAAAAATTTGACAGTTACACTACGCTTTTATGCCACGGTTATAATTACAACTTGCATAGGGATATTATACGTACAGTATGTTACATCAAAGATAATACTACTACGAATAGATGGTTCATTTAAATGGGGCGTTTTGAATCAGTTCGAAGATATCAATGCTTCCGTAAATGCGAATAAAATTAAGTCGGTAACCCCTGCCCCAGCGAAACAAACCGTGCGACATTGCCAATGTGTGTCGCTTGTACCTTATTCGGAACACTAGGTAGCGAAAGCGGGCGGCTAAACGGATTGTGTTTTATCTAGTCGCGTTTCATCACGCCAAGTAAAAGCCTGCCGGCAACACTGTTTAACTTTCGTTCAAGGATAGCGCGAAAAATCTCTCGATGGACATCGGCTCGGTTAGCCAAAGTCCTTAGGGGGATCAAAAATATAGCATTGAATGGTTCATCTTATCCGTAGTAGTATTATCTTTGGTTACATGCAAGGGTGGTAAACTTCAACGACTATGGTAAACTTAACAAGGAGTGCTCGAATTTTACTATGGGCAAGTTCTTTATTCCATCGGTAAAAAGTACGCTGAATTTATGCGCTGAACATCAAATGATGTCATGGGAAGTTCTGATGAAACAAATTAAAACGAAATGTTTAAAAAAGCTCGCTGTTTGTTCTGCAACTGTCAATGCTCAGCTGATTGTTGTGTTTCTCTTTTGTATTTATTTATATTTTTTGCTCAATTATTTTATAAAAACGTTTTAATGGAATCCACCGGACTCTCCAGTGGTAGTTTAAAAACGGTTTGATGAATTAGCGCTTAATGCGCTGGATTCATCGATGCAATTAAAAACTTGCCCTATTTGTCCGCAGATAAGGTCATGTTTGTGATGTCACTGTATTGCCCTGAAGGTAGATTTATTATATTAATTTTTGTTAAATATTTAACTTTTAAAAACTAATTTGGATTTCACACCTACTATTAGATCCGTATTGTATACCACTTGATAAAATTTAGACTTTATACTACTTTTGTAAACAAAACAATAGGGCAAACGGATTACGTCACAAATATCGAATTGACATTTAAATCGGCGTATATGGGCTTAAATGGGATCCAGCACTCCTTGTTAAGTTTACCACCCTTGTATTACATGTATAATTAGCGTATAAAAAACTTAATATTTTTAAATTGCTAAAATTTGTTCGGAATAATATAATATACGTAATTAAGATTATAAAGCTTTTTTAATCTTAGTTACGTATAAAATATCATTTTGAATAAATCCTGCAATTTATGGCCGGTTGCACCAACACTTTTTGCGACACTTAAGTTGTCCTTAAGCATTAACTGCCCCTTAAGTTTCAAATGTTTCTTGCATCAGCTGAAATTGGTCCTTAATGGTCCCTTAACTTTAAGTGTAGAATTTTCTGTACTTAATGATCCCTTAAGTAATTTGAAGTTGACATTTGACAAATATTTTGTTTATTGTTTATTTATTTTTCGTTTGTTTGTAGTTTTAAATAATTAATTTGATAAAAATTATGTAAAAACGAAGTTTTTAAACAATGGTGTTTTGGATTGTGATATAAATGCGATGTAAATTAGATTTCCAAGAAAAATGTAGAAACAGTGAATTTTTATTATATATGGCAAGTTTGAGATTTATTTACCTTTTTTTATTCTTTTGGACATTGTTCTGTTATTTTTAAAAAGCACTGTTTTGACGGGTTGGATAATATTACATTTTTCAAAAGGTTCAAATTAACGAAACCAACAGTGCTCAGCTTACTTGAGCAAATCGAAGATGAGCTTTAGTTTAAACATGACAAGTTTGTATTAGCTTTTAAATTTTAAGTATTTACTTGTAAATTAGGAATATTTAATTTGTTGATATAAAATAATAAAAAAAAATTTTAAATGATGTATTTGTGTTTATATTTCATATTGACAATAATTATTCCCTTCCATGGCCGTAAAGAAAGACGCCCTTGATCTTTTATTTCCATATTGTTATTAATTTTACAACAAAAAAAACACAAACTAACTACTGTTTTTGTATATTTTCTATAAAATGAAAGAAAAAAAAAGTTTTAATTATTTACAACACACAAGCTAGAAAAGGAAAGATCTAATATCAGTTAATTCTGATTATTCGCGTTGTAAACAGAGAAATAGAAGAGGGGAGAAAGCGCTTCGACCACTGCGCATCCAATTTTACGAGGACGGCATGTAAGCCGCCATGGTTGCTTCTACTTGTCAAATCAAAATTGACATTTGACATAACAAAGTTATGTTTTCTTTGTTGTTCTCATGGAATAAAAAGAGTTGTCGTATAAACAAGAGTTTTTCGTCAAATGTTTTGTTTACTTTTGGATTAGATTTGGCTTCAATGGCTTGATATCTTTCGTTTAATTTTAGTTTAGTGTTTCATTTATAATATTAATGCTTTAATTTAGTTTAATGAGCTATGTCTTGTGTTCCAATTCTAGAAGATATAGTACAGCAAAAGATATTATTTTCGTTTGTAAGTACCTCATTTTATAAAGTGAAAATATTTTATTGGGTAAATAAAAACCTAGAAAAATTAAAGCTAAAATAGTTTAATTGTAATTTTATAAGATAACATACATTATATTAGCTTAGGTCTCTTGATTTTGGTATACTTGCAGGCGCAACAAAATTTACATGTAATATTTTAATTTTAGATTTCCAAAAGAGGAAGTTTTGGTTAAAAAATGGTTGAGTATACTGCAAATGAACAATTGGTCAGCTAGCAGATACATTTGTTCAAAACAGTTCCTGGATAGTGAACATATAGGACAAGGAAAAATTTTAAGACAAAATGTTATACCTTTGCTTTTTTTGGATGGCATTTCCACCCAAGTCCCCACCAATTATCAACAATTCCATGGAAAAACACTATACCAAAACTATTCAGGGTGAAAGAATAAGGAATAAGTTAACCATGTTGATTCCATTTAATGGTCAATAAAACCTATTAATAAAAATATATTGTTTTATTGTTAGCCCAACAGTTTAGGTCTTTTGTTGTCAAACTATTAAGTTTTGATTAAGTGTAAGAATGCCACTTTTCTATTCCTCGGAGGGAGAGTGTGAACTTGCCCATGATTGTTTCTATGTAACTCTAATATTACGATATCTTAATATTGGCAATTTCCACATATTAATCATATCATTGAAATTGTCTCTGCAGCAACCTAAATTTAAACTTATTATGAAATAATTTGTCCAATTAGAATGGTGTTTCTGACCAAAGGTATTTAAACATCTATAGAAATTCTCTTAAATTATACAATACAATAATATTAGTTTAATAGGAAACAGAAATTTATGTTTGCAATTTTACAATAATTGTCAAAAAAAAACCTATTCTCCACTAAAAATGATTTTAAAAAATATGGGGAAATAAGCTAAAAAGGCAAGGACTATGTCTGGTTGTATTCCGGAAAAAAAGGGATATAGGTATTGAAAGAGTCTCATAAGAAAAAGACATGTGACCTGAGCATTGTTTAAAAAGGTATAACCCTAAACAATACGAGTGGCATAAGTTAAGAGGTTAGTATCATCATAGTGCATATAAAGTTAATATATAGCATGTATTTTTTTTTTTTTTTAATTTAAATATATAGCAATTTTCTTTTATAATTTTCATAGTAAGGACAAAACTCACACTCGTGATCAACTGCTTAAGATGGTATAAGATTATAAAGGTTTTTAAATGTTCATTTTATAAAATAAAGGTTTTTCCATTGGGCTAACTACATGTATTAGCTAGTGTCATTCCTTAAAGTAAATTTACTTCTTAATTCAAATAAAAACATTTGACATAAAATACAGTGTAGTAATAAAACACTTCTTTACTGATTATTTATTTTATTTAATAAAATGCCATTTGTTCATATTGCATGTTCTTGCTGTGAAGTTTTTTAGGAAGCCTTTTATATTATCTGCATTTTTTTTTGCTATATTCTCTTATTGTTACTTTAGATCTGGTTGTTATTCAAAATTAGTTTACACTTTTTGTACACACCAAATTATAAAATACACCTTCGATAAGAGGACTCACAGAAAAGAGTGTGAAATACTGTACACTAATTTTGAATAACAGAGACCTTTTTTTGACTTTTAAAGAATCCATTAAAAGAATAGGTTTACTTTAGAGTTCTAAAGACAGCACTGCAGTTATTGGATAAAATTATTGGGTAAACAGGTTGGTATTTCGATTTTAACATTTCCATTTACAGGTTCTTTAAAAAAAATATTGCCCAATCACCTGGATCTTCTTGCCCTTTTCATTAAAAAACTATAATATATATTATATGCATATTTATAACGTATTCTGTTTTCTTTATCCTTACTAAAAAATGTAAAAACACATTTATATGTAGAATTTCAATATTCTGAGCTTTTTACCAAGAAAAGCATCTTTCAACCCATAAATATTTTGGAATTCATACAAATAATTCACCTGCATAGTATACTGTTTAATAATGGTACATGTTTTCATCTTAAAATTTTAATTTTATTCATAAAACGTAATATTATTTATCCAAAACCATTTTTATTAAACTTTTGTTTACAAACAATATTTTGACATGACAAGCACAAATAATGACAAATGACAAGCGAAAGCAACCATGGCGGCGCCCTATATTAGACTTTTCGCGCAGATTGAAGCGCTTTCTCCTCTTCTCTATTTCTCTGGTTGTAAAGGCTAACAATAAAAAAGAAGAACGATGCAACGTTGCCATCTTGCTAAGTAGTCTTAGTTAAGTTGCAATAAAAATCTAATGGTGAAAGCGAAAACAATTTAAGTTACCCTTAATTTTAAGAGCTCCTTAATAAAGGTCTACTTAAGATACTTTTGGTGCAACCAGCCATTAAAGAGGTTAAGTTTTTTATGCGTTTATTATACGTGTAATATATGTATACTATACGTATAATATACTAAGCAAGTTGTAATAACAACCCTGTTTTACGCCCATGGGACGCCACCAAAGGTACCCATGGAGAGAGAGTTATGATATCGGGTGTTTTTCAATTAGCGCACAAACCGCATTATGCCGCACAATGCTCAACCTAGAGTGTTTCAGCTACCGCACTGCCTCGCATAATCGGTCTTGGCTGGTTCAATTAAGGCTCGCTAATGCGGCATTAATGCGCATTTTTCTCTGTAGTTGAAAAACACCTGATGAATGCTGTGTGTTCCAGAACCGTTTTTAAACTTTACTTAGGGTGTTTTTTGACTACAGAGAAAAGTGCGCATTAATACCGCATTAGCGAGAATTAATTGAAACAGTCAAGACCGATTATGCGAGGCAGTGAGGCTAATGCTCTTTTGTGCGGTAATTGAAAAATATATTGCAATCAAGCTTACACCAAGCTTAACAAGGAGTGCTCGATCCCATTTAAGCCCATATATGCCGATTTAAATGTTAATTTGATATTTGTGACGTAATCCGTTTGCCCTATTGTTTTGATTACATGTAGTATAAAATCTTAATTTTATCAAGTGGTATACAATACGGATCTAATAGTCGCTGTAAATCGAAATTGTTTTTAAAAGTTAAATATTTAACACAAATTAATAAAAAAAATGGGCAATACGTTGACGTAACTAACATAACCTTATTTGCGGACAAATAGTAAAAATCGAGCACTCCTTGTTAAGTTTACCACCCTTGGCTTGCCCTTGGCTTACACCATAATAGCTGCTTACGAACAGCACAAATTTTGACCTAAGTTGGGGAAACTAATTTACAGGGGGGTGTCACTAAAACAGCAAAATTTTCCACAGACATCATTTGGCAACAGAAGATCTAGGGTGGGCGGGCAACTTGAATCATGAAATTTTATATTTTAAAATTAAAATGTAAATGTCTTATTCTACGATTAGTTTTTTTTAATATATTTATGTAGGTCCATAACAGTATATATTTTCAGGTTTTGTGTATACAAACAACCATTATTTCTTATTTTCTAAAAGTAAATAATAATTCCGACCATTGCGTATGCGCACTAGTATTATTTCATTATCTGTCGTTTAGACATGCTTGCCGATTAAAACGTGATTTAAACCAGAAATTTTCATATATTTTGTCTAAATTTAAGTAAGTATTATAATATGTAATTAGCTTTAAAGATCTAAACACTTTTTACACGATATACCTAATTTATAAATGTTGATGGATAAACTTTTTCTAACCACACTTAATTTTTCAGGACAGAAAATTCCAGGAAAAAATCCATCTGTTGTAGCAGGTTTGTTTTAAAATGCGTAAATCATTATTTTTTTCTTACCATTATCTACAAAACAAAGGCTTTATCTTTTTTGTATTTGCTATTAATATGGTAAGTTTTTTAATCATGCTCGAACAAATTTTTGAGATACTCCGCAGACTACTGCATGTTTTACTGTTTGCAAATTATAATATAATATGGTTTTTAAAAGTGCTTAGGAATTGTTTAGCAGTTAGTGGTGGTGAAATGTTAGTAGATAGCTTTAAAAGAGTATTAAGCATGTCTTAAGGTCATTTTATGCTTTGCAAATTTTAAAAATTAAAATAAAGTTAACAAATTATCCAACTAATATTCAAAATTTTAACTTCTTATTGCCTTGAATGTTTATAATAATGAAAAGAAAAGCCTTTTTTTTTTTTTTTTTTCATGATTTAAGTAGGTGAGGTGGGATTAATTATGTAATTTTTAATGGAAACCCTTTATCTGACTGCAAAAATTACAACCCTCTTCACTCTTCAAGATGATTTTACCAATAAGTTTTTTGCAAATTATTTGAACTATATTGAGGCGGTACCTATCAAACCTTATATTGGTAAAATCATATTGAAGAGTGAAGAGAACCTTTGATTTTTGTAGTTAAACACAGGGTGTTTCAGAAATTTGTTGTTTTTTTTATAGGAAACTTTAATATGTTACAGTGTGACTGTCATGCAGTACCTATACGGGGTGCATAATATATAATTCAGATAAGGAAATATACTTTTTTGCAATCAGGGGTTATTTATTTTTTAAATATTTAATCAGTAATAATTTTATAATGCAGTATTTTCTAATATAATTTTTTTTCTACCTATTACCAATTGGATAATTGTCAAAATAGTCAGATATTGTCATATTATTGGTCTTGTCTAGTTATGGCTTGTTTGATTTTGCAGTATTTTTGGAATTGTAATAAAATGTGTTCGTAACTATTTACTTTTAGTGAAAAATGTTTATTATTTCTATTTATTTACAATTTATTTCACCTACATTAGATCATGAGTAGTTAAAATTTTGAGAAAATTATTATTTTTTTATTTTTCAGTTATTCTCTGGTAAAATCATTAATGACAATGTATTAAATACTAACATTGCATTTTGTTTATTTTGCAGGTAAAGGAGTAGCTAACATCTTGGATATTTTAAATTATAGTAACTTTTTTTTCATTTTGGAGTACATTGAGTTTGGTAAGTTATTAAGGTGGTCGAGCTGGTGTAGTTGCAGTGTACCAGCCTCTCACCGTGGAGACCCGGGTTTCAAATCCCACATTATCCATTGAATTTTTCATAGCTCGTCACCTCACAGATGGCAATGACAAACCACTGTGTAATATTTCTGCCTAGTAAACCCTCTCACATGTGCTTGGGAAGGCACGTTAGGCCGGTGGTACCCATATCTGTGTAAAAGCAGTTGGTACGCAACACAGATATGTGCGAGAGGGCGCCTACACTCTAAATAGAGTATGGCACAGCAAAAAGAAGAGGTTATTAAGTAAGTAATATTAGGTACATTAATAAAAAAATTTTTATGAATAATAGGTAGTTGTGAATCTTGGCATCTTGACTGAAGATAACTTCTTTGAAAATATATAAGTAATGTTGTTAATTAGAGATTGTATATAATTAAAAATTGTTATTTTAAAGTGTAAAATTTTATGTATTATTTTATTTTTTTGTATATTGTATTTATAAAAAATTAGTAAAAATAAAACTTTTGCTTAAGATTTTTTGGGTTTTAACATAAAAATAGGTACTTTTATTAACTAAAAAACCTGAATAGTACATATTCTAATATCTATTTTATTTGCAGGTAATCTGAAATTACTAAAATCTAACTGAATCTTTTCTTTAGAAAACAAACACTAATACTAATAACCTATTTTCACCTGTACTAAAAACAACATATTTTTTTCTTTTATAACATTATTAAACAAAAATTAAGAATCATTTTCTTTCGGCACTTCAGATTACTTATTTAATAAAATAATATTAGAAAATGTAAAATAAAATGACAACTTTTAAAAATAAATAAAAGGCAGCCATAATGAATCACAAAACCTGTCGATAAAATAGGATGCGATTATCGGCCCACCCGAGATCTTACGTTGCCACATTTCCACACTGCGGCCAACGAAATACACGAACTTGACATTTCTTTTTTCCTTTCGTATTTTGTGCTAATTTAGTTGGCCGTACGATTTGTCACAGCTAAGTCAGAATCTGACCTCCCCCCTTGCCCCTGTTAAGGTACCCGAATTTCTGTCTGAGATATCTTGGCTAACCTCAAGGGTGGTAAACTTAATAATGGCCAATTGCACCGTTGTGGTTTTCTGTTTTCTTAACTAAGGGACGTTTTGAATGTGACTATTGTCATAATATTTGACACCGTCTCAATGCAACTTAGGTTAAGAAGGGCTTAAAACTGCTTAAACCACAGTGGTGCAAACCGCCGTAAGGAGTGCTCGATTTTTACTATTTGTCCGCAGATATAGGTTATGTTTGGACGTCACCAGTTTGCCCATTTTGCCCAGAAGGTAGATTTATTTTATTAATTTTTGTTAAATATTCAACTTTTAAAAACTATTTTGGTTATGTACTTACTTTTAGAACTGTAATGTATAATATTTTAAAAAATTAAGACTTTATACTACTTGTAAACAAAACAAACAGGCAAAGGGATTACGTCACAAATACCAAATTGACAAATTGACATTTAAATTGGTGTATGTGGGCTTAAATGGGATCGAGCACTCCTTGTTAAGTTTATTACCCTTGGGCTAACCTAAGTTAAGTAAAATTTGAAATTTTTTAACGTTTTGGGGAGTCGTAACTTGACAAGCCGAAACTGCGTGTGCGATCAAACAACTTAGCTCTGGTCAGAAACTAACTTTAACTTAGGTAAGAAAAGTGGTTGTTCGTAAACAGCTAATCACTCATGGCACAAAGATTCATTGTGCCATGATAATCACTACTACACCAGCGCCTCTTTATATAATGCTATTCCGGGTCTACTTTTTGAGCTAAACAGCCATGAGAGATGGTCCTCCTTATCTTTAGTCTTCATGAACGTAACTGAAATCTCCGAAAATAAAATGTCAAGAAATCAGCTGTTTGTTCATAAATTAAAGAGGTTGCTGTTTATTTAAAGCAAAGGAAATTACAAATCAATATTTAAAATGGAATACACGGTCGAAAATTTAGAACAAGCTGTATCTGTGTTTTATAGAGCAGAAACAAACCAACAGGCTGAAGCACATCAATGGCTTACCAAAGCTCAAAATTCTTCCCAGGCCTGGTCTTTTGTATGGGAACTTTTAAGTCCCCAGCGGGTAAAGACTTTTTTGTTAACCAAACTTTATAAATGTGTTGTACAATATAAGCTCATCTGGTGCAGTAACCTATTAACTCCACACTTAGGCCATTTGTATTGCATTTATAAGGATGAAAGTATTTTATTTCTAAATATAAATATATTTGAGCATACATCAGGAAGAGAGTATATAACAAGTAAAAACAAATAGTTAATATACTTAAAACCTAAGTGGTTTAACAAATTTTAAATTTATAGGGTGTCTAAACTTTGTAGATTAAGTCATAATATAGCAGATTATAATTTTGCCCTTCAATTTCATAGCTGTTTAATAAAGCAACATAGTATTTTTCAAATAGCTTAACAAACAATTGTTGAGAGTATACAGGCCAGTACATTAAGTAATTTAAATTTTATTTTTATTTATAATAAAGAAATTATTTTCTTTACACTTTAGGTCAATATTATGAATCCCAGGATGAATCCACAATGGAATTAAACATTCATTTTTACAATCAAAAGAGTTATACAGACTTACAAATTTAAGCATTAGCTAAGTATTTTATTTTAACAACAGAAAATTATAATTTGTTTTTTTTCTATTATATTATATTTTTGTAAAATACTTACATATCTTTATTTATTACAACCAATTCTCAAATTGTTTTTCTCTAACTTTTGTGCTTAACTATTTATTCTATACTTAGGTACTTAATATACATACCTTTTCAAGTAGGTGTAAGTAGGACAGAAAATAAGTTTTAAATATTGGCAAATATTGACAATTTTTTTAGAATGTTGGGATTTTAAATTGTAGTCACAAAAAACAACACGGAAGTAATAAAATTACTATATATAATAGTTTGGTCAGGAGCTTTGATTTTTTATAAAAAGGTTATAATGCGTTCAAAATAAATTCTTATTTCACAAATAAAGATTTTCCCATTAAAATTCCTGTACTATTAAATAGCATTTGGGATTTACAGAACTGATTGCCCTTTCCATCTCCTCCTATTATAAATGGACTGGTTTTTTGGCACAATATTTCAATTATGAGGAAGTAGTTCCGATTTTTTTAACATATTTTGGATAACTGATATCAAAAAGTTATTATAGTTATTTGCAATACTCTCAGCCATTTCCCTCTAACTTTATCTTATTTTGATTGTAGTTCTGTTTTTTTTTTGCTAATTGCATTTAATTTTATTGTCTGAGTTAGTGATTCTATTTATAACTTGTAGCACTCATATCTTTTAAGATACTATCATAATCATTTGTTGTGTTTTTATATGCAACTTTATATTGGATATTATTATTAAACTTAATAAAATGTTTAGTCTATGTTTACATTCTACTAGTTCTAGCTGGTATGTTTACTTTTTTTTATAGTTATTGTTAATTAATTTTAGAGGAAAATTCTAATCGAAATGCTTTTATAGGTATTTTAAAAGATACTCAATTAATTATCTACGTCGTTACTATCTGCTGTATAGATATCTCTTCAGTCTTGATATCATCGACATCACAAAAAAATATTTTTAGTTTCTTCTGAGAAAATTCTTGTATATTTGTGCATGTTGGATTTGTTTAGTGTGTTTTATAGGTCGGAATTCAAACTTTCTATACCACTAACTGTTACTACTTCTTGTTGGGTGTACTCGCCTGGGGAATGGGATTTCTTACTGGTCCCGGGGTATAACAATTGAGTGCTCAGCCCTATTGTAAGAATTTTGGTAGGTATAAAATTTAGAAAATTCTGGAAATTCTAAGAATTTTTTTTTGGTGGAGATATATAGAGCACATTTTTTTTTATTTGTCAATATGAGGAACATTGTCTACTTTAAATCGTTTTTTCCTTTTGTTGATATTTTTACGGACCTTGAAAACATGCGTTTAATTTATAGAATTGTAGGAAGTTAGAATTACTTAATTAGGGTTAATACTTTATTTGAATAAATTACCTTAGTTTTTCCCCATTCCCACGGGCTAGAGTCATTTATTTTGCACTTTTTTTGCACCCTGTATTAAAAGAATTCCGCCAGATAATTCCAGACTGTTCCAAACTTTAAAAGGCGAAACTACCCTTTAAAAATACCAGAGTTTAATCTCTTTTTAGCATAGTTGTTGCCATAGAAACGTTTGTAAATCTGATTGCTAATAAAAAGGGATTAAAACGAGGGTCCGTGATGGAATGTTATGGAACAATATTCTTACAACAAAATCAAAATAGACCTATTACAAATTTATTTTTACCATATATCCTGATTATCTAACAAAATTCAACAAATAGATCATTTAATAATAGTAATAAAGGTAAACCCATAGCCATGCCAGAAGTTTGTTTGTAAAAGTCAGTGGTAAATTGAAAATATCGTCGGTTTAAAGGTAAAAGTTACTAAGTACTATTCTTTTTAAAAGGTAGTTAAACTATTTAATAGCTTTTAATAACACTAAAATCTTGGACTTTCATTGTCTTTATTTGTTGATTGATACACAACGTTTCGATTAGTGATGCATCTTCAACCGTTTTCAAGTGATAACTAAAAACTATTCTTAAAAGCTACGACTTATATACTATCCGTTGTTTACCGAAGCAAAGGCTACCAGATATTCGAAATGTGGACAATACATTTTGGTTGTTTGCAATTTTATTATTACAGCTTCTTTAAAATTCCTTTTCTTCCAGTGGGTGTCTTTATGAATAATTTTTGCTTCCGACCATTGTATGCGATGTTGTTTTCACCATGCGTGTTTGGAAATCCCTGATTTCGATGCTTCACCTCGTTTTGTATGTTTTTTGTGCTCTTTGACTCAAATTTCGAGTCTTTTTGTTTCCCCGATGTATACCTCACTACATGCACAGGAAATTTGGAGATACGGTCATCATTTGAAACATTGTTGTCCGGTCTCGTCTTAATAAGAATACTTCTTAGGGTGGTTTGGAATTTAAATGCCGTTTTAATATTATACATATTCGCTATTCTGCGGATTCTGCGATGTTCCTTTAATATGCGGAATTGTCATAAATATTTAGACCTGTGGAGTCTTGTTTAAATTCGAGTTGTTTGTCTTATCTTGATATTTGTCGATTGTTTCCTTAATCAGTCTCTTACTGTAGTCGTTCTGCTAGTTATATTACTTATTTCATCTTGCAGGGATTCCTTACTGTTAAGGTCACTGTGCAGTTATATAAAGTGCGTATGACTGCTTCGTTCCGTTAGAGTGATTGGAATTCTGGTGTAAATATTTTCCAGTGTGGGTAGATTTTCTGTATACCGAGCTTAGTATATGTCCATTATTTCGTTTGACTAGAACGTCGAATTGCTCCTTCTCCAATGTAAATTTTATACAGGGTCGGAGACAATTTAGATGTTTAAAAAAACCTTCAAGTTCTTTGTCATTAACTGTCTATACAATAAAAGTATCGCCAATATATCCTAGCCAAACTTTTATTTTGATTGCAGTTTTAATTGCTTGTTTCTGAAACCATTCCTTATAAATATTTGGTACCAATGGGAAGTCCATCGTCCTGCGCATAGTACCCATCTTTTATTTGAAAGTAGGAACTACAGATGCACAGCTCCAACAACTCCATCACTCCATCCAGAAGCAGGGGGGTGCGTTCACTAGTGTGTCATCTTTGTTTAGGTTGGCTCGAATAATGCTTAACGATTCTTCCACTGGCACATTTGTATACAGACTTTCTACACTAAATCTTACAAAAGTATCGTCTGGTCCTATTTCCACATTTTTGAGAATATCAACAAAATGACTAGAGTTTTTAACAAAAGATGGTCACTTACAGTTTACATACTCTGTGTAACACGTTGTTTACGTTTTCGGAGATTTTGTGAGTTTTTACAGTGAAGGGCATTTCGGATAGTGAATTTCTTGAGGAACTAGAAAGGTTAAACTACGACATTGTAGAGGAACTTCAAATAAGTGTAAAGGATAAAATCAAAGTAATAACGAAAAGACAATGCAGAAATACAACAAAAGAAAATTGGATTTTACAAGCTCCAGCAAAAATAACGAAGTGGTTTCTAAAAAGACATACTATTTACTTTGACCTGGTAACAGTCTATGCACAAGAACACATAAATCTTGCTTTGTGTTTTAAATGCTCTGGTTATGATCATGTAGCCAAATATTGCACCGAAAAAGAGTGCTGCCATAAATGTGGGGGACAACATTTAGCTAAAGACTGCAACGAGGCAGAATTAAAATGCCCAAATTGTAAAAAGATGAAACTTTTAGATTTGCAGCACTCAGCTAGAGATATAAATTGCCTGGTATATAAACGAAGAATTGCCAGATTTAAGGACAGAATAAACTATGATGAAAATTTTTTATAGACAAGCGACCGCAAGCTACCAAACAAAATGAAAATAAAGTTGACCACGAAAATTCCTTAAGAAAAGACCTTACAAATATTAGCATCATTCACCAAAATACCCAGTCACTTGGTAACTCAGTAGATAAAATAAATGATTTGATAAAGGAACATACCAGCTTTAAGTTCCTATGTATTAAAGAGCACTGGAAGTCTCCGAAACAACTAAAATTACTTGCCATAAAAAACTTTAAATTAGGAAATAGCTTTTGTCGTCAAGCAGGTCAGCATGGTGGAAGTGCAATTTATGTACATAAAAGTGTAAAGTGCGGTCCTAGAAATAAAATAAACAAATTGTCGGTACAGAATGAATGTGAGTATGCTGCCATTGAATGCAACTTCAACGGATTTCAAGTGGTACTTGTATGTGTATACAGACCACCGTCTGGTAATGTAAATTATTTTTTAGACAATTTTGAAAACTTGTTAGTTAGTATTACAGGGGAAAATAAAAATATTATAATTGCTGGGGATTTTAACATAGAAATGCTTAAGGAAAACGGAAACAAAACAAACTTTGAATCACTGCTGCAATCCTTTAATTTTAAACAATCAATACATGAGAATACTAGGATAGTTCATAACTCAGCTTCTTGTGTTGACAATATTTTTGTAAATTTAGAGTATAAAGAAAGTAAGGTTCCAATACATTCATCTCCGACCATACTGCACAAAAACTTACGTTTCAAGTAAAACAACCAATACCCAACATTGTACAGTACAGAAGGATTTTTTCTGAACAAAATCAACTTTTATTTTTAAATAATTTAAAGGACTAGGATTGGTCTCAAAACGTACGAGGTAAATAATCATGATGTAAATAAACAGTGGGATACATTTATGAATAATTTTTCTACTATTTTCAATCACTGCTTTCCTCTTAAACCTATGAAAAATAAATTTAAAAGAAAAATTCCTGATGACCCAAGAATTAGAGAATGTAAAAATAGATTGAATATTTTATTAACATTATCCCGAGTAAATAATGATTTTAAACAAACATACAACACAACTAAAAAAGAATATGATGTTTTGTTGAGGGCAGTAAGGTCGGAGGAGTATGAAAAAAAAACTGAGATTAGCTGATAACAAAACTAAATATATGTGGAGCATATGCAAAGAGATAACTGGTGATAGGGGCAAAGAATCTGATTTTGGTATTAAAGGGAACCCTGAAGAAATTCCTAAACAATACAATGAATATCTTTGATCTATTGTTCCTGAGTTTATAAAGAATTTAAAAATTTTGCCAAAAACTTCCAGAATTAAAAAAAATAATCGAACTTTGGTCTTAAAACCAGTGTCTCCGGATGAATTATGTAAGCTTTCCAAGAAAATTAAGAATAAACATAGTAGTGGTGTAGATGAGATTCCTACAAGCATTGTAAAAATAGTAATTCCTGTAATTAAAGACATTCTTTGTTATCTTATAAATAATTGTTTTAAACATGACATTTTTCCACATCAGCTTAAGATTGCATTAATAAAACCAATATGGAAAAAGGGAGATCCTGAAGTAATGGAGAGTTATAGACCAATAAGTCTTTTATCAGCATTCTCTAAATTGTTTGAGCTACTATTGTGTCAAAGACTTGTAGATTTTATGTATGAGTGTGGCCTTTTTAATGCAGTTCAACATGGATATACATCTGGAAAATCAACTTAAACTGCTATTTTTCAATTTACTAAACACATCTTAGATCTCATCGAAACAGGAAACTTTGCCCTTGGCATATGTTTAGATCTGTCCAGGGCATATGACTGTATTGATCCAGATATTTTATTGGAAAAGTTAGAACTTTATGGTGTCAGAGGAACTGCTCTTAATTTATTCAAATCCTATTTAGCAGGTAGGCTTCAAAAGGTTAAGATAACAAAGAATGGAAAAACTTACTATTCTAGTTTAAAGGAAAATAAAATAGGTATTGCTCAGGGAAGCATTTTAGGTCCAATACTTTTTGTAATTTTTTTGAACGACCTTAATTCCATAACGGCCAATCCAATTGAAAATATAACTTGCTATGCCGATGACACAAATCTTATCACGGGAGGTAAAACTTTGGGTGAAGTACTAACACTTGGAGAAACATTTTTTAACAAAACTAACAACTGGTTTGAGGAAAACAAACTCTTGCTTAATAAAGCCAAAACAAGCGTCCTCTTTTTTAGAACGAAACAAGCCAATGTACTTAAACCTCAACAGATATCGTTTGGAGAATCGGACTTAGATTTAATGGAACACACTCACTTGGATGAGTTCTTAGATTGGTCACACCATATATACTACCACTTATCAGGAGATTAAACTCAATCTGTTATGGAATTAGTGTAGTGGCAAAATATTTAAATGAAAAAAGTTTAAAAATAATATATTATGCAAATTTCGAATCGGTTTTGAAGTACGGAATCATTTTTTGGGGTTGTCATAGACTAATAGAAAAAATATTTGTTGTGCAAAAACGTGCATTAAGAATACTTAAAAAAATGAGTTTTAATGAAAGTTGTAGAGGAGTTTTTAACACATGTGGAATTTTGACAGTGTATGGTGTTTACATCTATGAGTGTCTACTGTTTTTCTTCAATAACAGAAGTATGTTTGGGCGGGAAACATTTCATCGGTACAATATTAGAACTTTAAATGTGACCTATCCGGTCCATAGATTAACATTAACAGAGAAAAACCCAAGCTACATGTGTCTTAAATTTTTTAACAATTTACCACCTAGTGTACAGTGCATAACTAGTCAAAAAGTTTTTAAAAACAGTTTAAAAAAGTTGCTAATTGACTTGGAACTATACTCAATCCAAGATTATGTTAGATATTAGTAATTAGTTAGAGAGAGAGAGAGAAAGAGAGAGAAAGTGTTAGATTGTAGTAATTAGTTAAATAGAGAGCTGATGCATAGCTTAGCAAAGCACTCTTATTTTTTATATGACGCCATTTCTTTTTATGTTTTTTTATATTTTTTGTGCATTGTACATTTGGACATAATTAGAAATAAAGATTATTATTATTATTATTATTATTATTATTTAGAAAGATCCGACATGACGTATCCCATGGCTCCGACCCCATAGGGCGTCATGCGGAAGGCCATCCGTATCGAAGACCACTCCTCGCGTCCGCTCGGTCAGTGATCCTCGGCCAAATTCATTTGCCGCAGTAAACGAAGGGACCCAAGGACAACAGATTTCTGCATTTTCATCACCAGTTGTTCGGGTGAATGTTGACATGCGGGAATACACTTCAGCTCCCAACACATTTTCCTTCATGCCCCCCAAAACGCCGACAATCAGAACAACCAATCGCACGTTATACTCCGGATAGAGCCTCCGAAGTTCGCCAAGAAGATCCTGATATTTGGCTCGTTTCTCCCGTTCCTTTATATCGATGTTAGTTTCCGCTGGGGCGGAGAACTCAATCACATACATAGAGTTATTTCCCTTATCAAGGCGAACAATATCAGGTTTATTGGCGCGAATTTGATGCGTAGTTGGGAATGCATAATTCCAATATATGCGACTGTTGTCCACTACTGCCTCGATATGGCCGGGAGCAAACGGCAACATTGCTGTTTCGTCGATGCCGTAATAATGTCTGAGGTGATAATAAAGTACCCCAAGCGCATCGTTATGTCGGTGGATGTAACCACTTACAGCATGCACTGGACAAGCTGACAATAAGTGCATAAGTGTTTCGGGTTGCTGTCGACAAGCTCGACAAGCAGTATCAGGAATGTTAGAAAACTGGCTTCGATATACCAATGTGTTTATCACCCCATCCTGGCATGCTAGTAGGAAACCCTCGGTCTCAGACTTGAGCTCAGCAGATTTTAAAAACCCAAACGTGAGGTTTCGAGATAGATTGAGTTTTTCTATGTTTCGGTAAAATACTCTGTGTTGCGGCTTATTAATGTAATCTTCTAAGAGCATCTGCTGTTCTGCTCTTTTAACTGCAGTTCTTACGGCTTTAGACTCAAGTCTTACAAGTGATTGGTCGTCGTTTGGATCTATTGCAAATCTGAGACCGAATTTCTCCGCTGCTCGCTCCGCTGCCTTAAATAGAAACGCTCCAACATTAGCTATTTCGTGCGCTCTTACTAGTTGCATCAGTGGATCAGTACTATTGGCAACTTGACAAGCAAGACTCAAAACCAGCCGATCGTGCATACACTCCAAGCTTAAAAGGCCACGACCTCCCTGGTGGCGCGGGAGGTAAATACGGGATGTTGATGAACGCGGGTGGATGCTACGGTGAAGATGCATCATTTTTCGGGGCGGC
>JAHBCN010011498.1:0-28944 GCA_019359885.1 Listronotus oregonensis
GAAGCGGCATTATCTCTTTGGATTGCAAGACCTATTTTCTGGGTTAAAAATCTATGAGATTTATCACAAAAAAAATTTGAGGGTATGTTCTGGACCAGTCTCCAGTCTCTGTCTGGAGGCACGTCCTGCAATTTTTTTGCAGCTTAGCCCATGAGAGCCGTAAATGTCTACAGTAATCTTAGTGCAATTATTGATATACGGAAGGTATTGTTATCTAAAAGTTTCCCAAAGATGTGTTAAGCCTTGCACTGCCTTCTGGGGCTTGGAATGCAAGAAAGCAGCATTTGTCAATCTTTGTAAGAGATAAAAATAATGGAAAATAAATGTTGACCCTCTTAAAAAATATGAAGATCAAAGTATTTTTGAGACTTCTGAGAATCGTTTAGGAGTGGATTTTTAAATGTAACAAAAGCTAGCCATTTTTCCAGCATTTATAAAAATTTAAATCAGTAGAGACAAAGACATAAGAAGGCAATTAGAGGTAAGTAGCTCAGAAACATCACACACTGAGCCCAAAACGGCGGATACTGAAAGAGTAACAGTGTCTCGAATTCCAAGACCCCCCAAAGAAGTTTTTGAGTAACACTATTAAATTTAAAAAAGGAAGTATATTTCCAACAGGGCCAGAATCTAGGAAATTAGAACAAGCGAGGTATTCCAAAACATTTTTTAATAAAAAGTATGCTATGTGGGAATCTAGAAGTTTTAATTTGCTGTGTAAAATTTCAAGAAAATTTGTTTACAGAGCAACATTGAAACAAATTTAAAAAATATTCTAGTCTATAGTTTTTTACATTTTTACTACAAAGTACGTCTTTATGTAAAATACATTATTTTTGGGAATAACTTAACCAGGTTTAGCCAATATTAAGCGGATTTTATTTTGCTAAGTGTTTACCCTAGATACTCGACATTTAAAAGCAAAAGGTCGAAAGTACATATTCAATTTTAAGGTCTATGTTTATCATAGTCATAATAATATGTATGTAAAGAATCATTACACAGGCCCTTAAAAAAAAAGTGGTGTGTGCTGGATGTCGGACTAGGATTTTCTGAAATATTTTTTTCCGCTGAACACGAATCTGAAGTCAAAATTGGGGGTCAAACAGCAATATTTTTAGAGTTATAATCAAAAAACCGAATTTTCAGGATTTTTTAAGGTTTACCTCAGGAAAAAATTTAAAAATTATTATTTTTTTATTTTTGATTTTTTTTGTAAATTTTAAGTAATATAGGTGGGTAGGTAGGTAGGTTTAAAGTGAGTGGGTATAACACCCTTCCACCGCGACCGATCGGTCTATTGTGGCTCACACCCTTTTATATTTCTGCCTGGACCAGGTCCAGACTCCTAATAAATCTGATGATCCTGTTGGAAGAGATATCTTTCACACCCCCCGGCAACAAGGTGTCATTGCCGAGGATTGCGAATCTTAGCAATGGCACGAACACAGTATGTGTTCTGCCGATTCATCCTCCTCCATGCACACGCGGCACTCGGCGTTTTCCGCTAGGCCGATCTTGTGCATGTGGTATTTTAATCTGCAGTGTCTAGGGTACAGTCCCACTAGAGTTTTAAGGTGTACCCTTGATTGCTCCAGTAGTTTGACAGTACATTGTTGGTTCGGTGGGCTTATGAAGGCCTTCGAGTGTCTGAGACCCGAAAGTCCTACCCAGTACCGAAGATTTTCTCTTTCTGTCCCAGCTGATATGAACTGCTTGGCCATTCCATAAGATATACCGATGACCGGTTCCGGCCCTGTGAATTTTGTTTCCGCCCCACTTTTGGCAAGGAGGTCTGCGGATTCATTACCCTCTAGGCCGGTGTGTCCAGGTATCCACAGTAGTGTAACCTTATTGTTTTGACCCAGTTTGGTCAGCGCATCCTTGCAATTCCAGACGGTTTTCGAATTGCACGGCTGGATTCAAGAGCCTTAAGAGCTGCTTGACTATCGGAGAATATCTTAACTGTCTTACGTGTGCAGTGCCGATCAACCAGCGATCTAGCACACATCTCAATAGCAAATACCTCCGCTTGAAATATGGTTGCGAGAGAGGAGAACTCTGCCCTCGGCCTCTGTCCATATATTCCAGCTCAACACCGTCCTTGGTTTTGGAGCCATCGGTGTACCAACAGATGACACGCCTGCGGTTTGTTACTGACCGCTTGAAAGAGTCTGTAGGGTGCCCACCTTGCTTCTCTCCCAAGTAAATATGCAGAGGAGGCAGTCCTAGGAGGGCTTCCATGGCCGCCGTTGGTGTCGAGCGCAGCGCGCCCGTTATCATTAGGCAGGCCTGTCTCTGTAGGCTAGATAGCTTTACTTGGGTCAGCCGCTGCTGCCCCTTGCGCCACCATGCCACAGAGCCATACGTGATCATTGGTCTTATGACTGTCACGTATAGCCAGTATATCTGTTTTGGTTGCATGCCCCAGGATTTGCCACAGATCCTGCGGCATGTCCAGAAAGATAGGGTCGCCTTACGGGTGACTTTTTCTAGATGCGAATTCCAGCTAAGAGTGCTATCTAGGAACAACCCCAGATATTTTGCTTCTTTCGCAAATGGTGATATAAGATTTAAATAAATAAAATAAATGATCTTTTAATAAAAAAAAATCACGTTAATAAAAAATCCCATTTTGGACTAAATTTTTTTGTTAAAATTACATTTTTATTTATATCTCCTTTATTATTTATTTTATCAAAAATTTGTATAAAACTTTTTATAAAAAATTTGAATTTTTTTTGTTCTATAAAATTTTTTATATCTCTTATAGTTTATATAGTCGTAGTTTAAACATTCCGTGGTAGCAGGTTTCTGCCGGTAAATATATCGTGTCGGTTTTTGGGGGTTTTCTCGATTTTTTGCTGTTTGACCTCCAATTTTGATTAAGATTCGTGTTTAGCGGAAAAAACTACGCCAAAAAATCTTAGTCCGACATCCAGCAAACAACACTTTTTTTGTGGAACTGTGTTATTTATAAAGCGTTTTTAAGGTTATAGTCCCACAGACACACCTACAGCTCTTTAAACAGACCATAAAAAAGGAAACTATGCGTTTCGTTACGTTATTTATAAATGTTTGGGCTGTATTTGGGTCTATAATAAATATATTTATTCATTCTAGTACTGCAACAACGAGACGCACATAAACATAATAAAATTATTTCTGAAATTTATTTTTTACTAAACAAATTTTGGCGACATACCGCGTTGAAAATTGTTACGACTGTTAACATACCGGTTTATTTTGGCGAGAAGCGGTAACGCAGGGGAAGGTGTTATGACGTAAGTATCTACGTCATTTCTTTGTACCGAGTATCCACAGCTATCGCCACTAGTCGGGAGGAGCGTTAATTATGGTTAGTCAAGTGTCAAATTAAAATAATGGATGATTCGCCGCTTTTCGGTTGTTTTGGTTCTTGTGATGTTTTTTTTGCTATGGTTTAACGACCGGAATGCAGATCTTTCGATTTAATTAGTTAATTCCCAAACGGATAAATTAGTGCAATTATATTTAAATCAAAAAGGAAAAGATTTACTTCTTACATTTGACTCGGAAACAGCTAAAATCTGATTGAATGGAAGGTTTGGTTTATATCTTATTTTTTCGACTTATTTCTTAACTCTCCAAAGACCTTACATTTGGATTTAAACTTAAAGTGTATTAAACGATTCACACACGCGTGACATACGTAAACCGTTTCGTTTTTGCGAGGATAAGCGGACTAAGCACGGTTAGAATGGTGGGGGAAAGAACTGCTATCAACCAGTAGTTAAAGACGGTTTGTCGCGAAAAAATCCTTACTGTTTCGTTTTTTAAACTACCTGTTAACGTCAGAGATTGGTTCTTAATATTCATTAAACGTATTTTTATTAACTAGTATTTTATTTTTTATATCAACATACAATATATTTTAAAACTTACCACCCACGTTATCTGCGAAAAGAGACAGGTTTGTGAATTTCGCCGAAAAATTGGATGGTGCTACTTTAACCCACTTACCCCCAGGGCTACCACTCTAAAATTTTAAAATGGGATAAGGAGTCGTATGATACATCATTTTAAAGGGCTTTTTATTCTGTACATTTTGACGTGTCACTTTCTAAACTTGACCATAGTATTGAGGAATAAAACTCGTTTGAATGTTTAAATAATTATTATTATTTAAACTGTTACCTAATCAATAAGCTTTTCTAGTAAATGTGTTTACCATTGACTTTTAAACAATAAAATTCTTGACGCACATTTTAAAAAGTCTCCCTGGTCTTATAAATTAACGACTTTAAATGGCCCCAAAGGGAAAAGACGTTCGGTCTAAGATCAGGTGTCCTTGCAGTTGGTCCTCTTTTTCCTATCCACCTCTTTGGAAAGGTGTCGTTAAGCCAATCGCGAATTTCTGGCATAGTGGGGAAGTGATCCGTCTTGTTGAAAGTGAAGAAGCTCTTTATTAATCATCGGCGAACCAACCTTGTCCCTCTAGTTGTTCACTGCTTCTGTAATATGTAAATCACCCTCCTCAGATTTTTATTTAGAAATGAAGGACCTATTACAGCATCAATTCCCGCCCTAACATTAACTTTTTCTGGGTACTGCGTATGACCCTCTCTATATGAGGGTTCTCAACACTCCAAAAGCGACAATTTTATATTTATTGACAGCTCCATTAACGAAAAATGTACATTTGTCAGTGACACAGATATTTAAAAACATATTTGAGGACCTGTCAATAAACTAAGTCATTTCTTCACAAAATTGCACTCTTCGATCTGCCATCTTCATTCAATGCTTGTAGAATTTAAATTTTATATGGATGAAATTTGTGTAGTTTAGTTATCTCTCGAGTTACCTTGTAGATTAATCGGGATAGTTTAAGTAGCCTTATCAAGAATCCTAGGACCGCTACGTTTTAAATTGGCTACCGTTCCCGTGACTGAATTTTTGGGAAAGCTGCATACAGTAAACGTAAGATACATTTTTTACCGGGGCGTCTGGCATTGAAAACAGCGGCAGTATTCCGAGGTAATTCATTACTTGCACCATAAATAAGCACCATTTTAATTCCTTTTTCCAGAGAGTAAACCATTGTTAATTATTCACAAAGTTGTCGCGCGAAATCGAAAACAAATTGTTGTGTCTACACAAACATGACAATGACTTTGGGTTAAATTAGTTTTGTACATTTTAATAGTATCAAAATAGAGTCGGTTTAAAGAGGTCGAAGATCCTTTATTTTTCTTAATTTTTATGGGATTTATGCAACAGAGAACTAATTTTATTATTTTATTATCATGTCTATTTCAACCTTAAAATGGGTGTCATTCGGCAGCGGTAAACTTAAATTTAAAATATGAGACGCCAAAATGTACAGAATGAAAAGCCCTCTTTAATAATGTATTACACGATCTCTAGTCAAATTAAAAAAAATTAGGGTGGTAGCCCTGGGGGTTAGGAAGTTAAAGTTGCACAATCCATATTTTTGTAGAAAACCTTCCCTCTCAATAAATTTGTTAACGTGTTTCGACAAAATCCACAGATAACGTGGGTGGTAAGTTTTTAAATGAATATATGTATATAGCAATTTTTAATATATCTCTTCCAATGATAAAACATTACCAATTAAAATCACAAAATGAAGAACCTAACCATAATCCCACCAAAACCACTTATATAAAATATATCAAAAAATCTTGGCCTCATAAGCTACTGAGATCTAAAATTAGAAAAAGTTCTGTCCACAATGTTATTTAAAATAAATAACATACCTAACACACACCCTTCTTGGATCCTAGGGTCGGATCTCATGCTCTATAGGCAGAATCTAACTTTTAGATTAAAAAGGAAGAACGAAAATTGTATATTTTAATGTCTCTTAAATCGCACCTGGTTTGGGTTGCAGTTTTTAGAATTTTTCATTTAGTTGTGACCTAAAACTTACTTACGTACCAAAATTTAAGTTTCTACTCCCTCAGGAAATGCCCCATATTTTTTATGAATCAATGAATCAGACAGTCAGTAGTAAAATGGGCAACTTTTAAAAATGAATAATTGAGAAACCACTTGACAAAACTTTCTTAATATTTTCACAGGTTAAAATTCATAGCTTTATATAGAACGATACCAAATTATGATAGGGGTAAAAAACACCATCAAAGGTTTAGTATGTTATACACACTCCGTAGATCCGCTGGAACTTGGCCTGGCACATTACCGTACATCTAGATAATTAATAAATATTTTTTACGGTTTAAACCTCAAAATAAAAAAAAATATATAACTTACCTCAATCTCTTGAAGATCAACTTAAACAATTTGTTGAGCAAAGAACTTGTTACGTGTATTACCAGCTTTAGCATTGTAGCTAGAATTCAAAAAAGAAAAAAATAGTGTGTCTCACTTTCTTTTTTTTAATATACAAGGTGCGAATATTTAAAAAAAATGTGGGCCTGCACTACCCTAACAATTATAATTTTAAACTTTTTTTTTTCTTATAAAAAAATATTTTTGATTTTTGCAATAATGTTTTCTACTAGTTCTTTTAACAAATTATATATTTTATTAAATTGTAAGGAAAATGAACCAATAAAATATTTTCTTGATGAGTAATATTTGTTTAAAAGGACAAATTAGTAAAAGATCATAATTCAAATTAGCACAAAGTATATTTACACGTAAAAACAGGATATGCCTCGTAAAATCACTAAGTGTTCGTGTGACATCTGTTCGTAAAAGGTGACATCAAAATGTTTATGAATAAAGTAAAATTTGTTGCCTCTATTTGACATTATACCGCCGTAAACATTTAAACGAGCTATATTTTGCATACCCTAAAATTACCACCTTATAAAAATTTTATTAGGCACTTGTGTATTTGGCTCAATGATTTTGTGGTAAAACTGAATGAACTGTTTATAAACAGGCTTATTTAATGGAAAATTTAACCTGTTTTTGTGGCTGTTTTATTCTCTCTTGTAAAAGGTTATTAAAATCACTCTTACGAGCGTTATTATATCAAATATGCTTGGATTATTATAGGTTTTACAGCTCATTTAGGCTGTTCATACGCCAATTAATACTCCGCCGACTGACTTAAATTATGACGGTACTATAATAGGAGCGACGAGTCTATTCGTAAAACTTTTTTGTCAAAAAATGGAATCGACTAAATAAACCACTAAAAACTGCAAAATAATAATTAATCTCACTTATTAAATATTTGGGTCAACATGGGGAGCGTTTTTTAAATAATGTTTAATTAATTTTTGTATAATTTAATTTATTTGATCGTTTTTTGATGGAACTTCAGAGGCGGGTACAGTAACTTTTTCGGGAGGGGTTATGAATACAAGAGTAAGACTAAATTAATAATTTTATACATATATAATAGAGTTTATTTATTTAGAATAGAATTAAATTAGTTTTGAGTTAAGTATTGCCCCCACTCTTTACCCGTTATGGGGGTTTAATCTACCATTCTTCGGTATGGGAGTTTAGGCCTGGATTTTTCCCGGTCATGCAGATGGAAGCTATCTGTATACGGTCTGATAAGTATATAGCCCTCATTTTTAATAGTTCTGATTAGACAGTTTGTAGTCTATGTAGTTACGCACGTCTATGCTTACTGCCAAATTTTCAGGTTATTGGTTTAATTTTCTGCCTTAAGGGGGGATCATGTGACCCTCCCCTGTGGAACTTTATAATCTATAACTTTAAAAAATTTAAATTATTTTAAATTTTAAAATATTCACAACATGTGACGTATGTTTCGCTGTAGCTTCTTCGGACTAGTAATTTAAAGCAATATTAAGAAATGTACTTTCAGAAAGTTAAATTTCTGTAAGGTTCAATAATGGTAAGTTTAAAATTTGCCGTGTGACTAACTCAAAAGAGCTGGATTTTACCTTTATTAGCCAAATGTAGGATTTTGTAATTATCATCAATCGGCCTTTTTTGAAATCAATAAAAGTCTGGGAAAATGTTTAATGCCGCAGTATAAAAAGCGTCGACCACACTTGGGGCGACGCTAATTAGAAAAGTCAGCTAGTTTTTTTGGTAAAAACCGAATGCGTAAAAAAAATAATGAACAATGAATACCTAACATTGAAATTTTCAGTTTCAAGACTTAAAAATTATTGCAATGCAATATTTGTTTCTATTAGCACTCCCGACTAGAGATGGAAAATTACCGGAAATATGTATTTGGTAAATATTTTCGGAAATATATCAGGGAAGATTGGAAACAAATGGAAATATTAGAAATGTTATAATAAAAGCTACAAAACTAAAAAAATAACATTTAATGAAAGATTATCATAGGTATAGGTGCTCAGTTTTAACCGATATTTTTAACTTTGTTTTGAATAGTACTTGCTTTTGGAAATTTTACGAAACCTCTTTCTACAAAATCAAAAGCATGAAGCTCAAGTGATTTTGAGAAACGGGTTGGGTTAAATTTCCGTGAGCAAGTATTTAAAACCAGGCAAAAACTATCCGTCTTAAAATCTGAGCACGAATGGTATTTGGTAAGACAGTTCCACGAATGAAACAAACTTAAAACTAAAATAATTATTAATCAAAAATATTAAATACTGTCGATTTTTTAGCCCCTCACATTTTCTTTTCTTTCTTTTTATCCGATAGCAAGTTTCGATTTTTGACATTTTAAATGGGGTTATTTATACCTTAGTGAAATTGTCATTTAAAAATTCACACGCAAAATACATTAATATAAATAAATGTTAGGTATTAAAAATACAAAGGAAACAGTAAAATTTTTAAAAAGTAATTACACACCACCACGAGACACAAGTTATGCAACTTGATCAAGAAGTATATCTTTATCGATGTCATCAACACCTTTAATATTATATTCAGCATCAATGTCTTCTTCATGTCAGTGCAATTTAACTTCTTCTGAAGCAAGCAATGCTTAAAAAGCAAGAATGGATGTATCCCCAAGTTTCAAACTGTTATATTTCATAATCGTAATAATATACGTAATGATTATTTTTCTAGTTTGAAACTTTTACTGCACAAAGGTAAAAGAAATATAAATAAACCTTTTTTTTTTGGATCATTTAAAACACTTTCGTTTTCTTTATAATATTTCCCATATTTCCCGGACATGTTCGGAAATTTTCAATTTCAATTTCTATGGAAATATTTGCATTAGAAATATCTTCTTTTACAATAATAGACACAAACATTTTCGGTTAGAGAACATAAAATTTTACCCACACAGAGGTAACCCACTGATTTTTTTATTTTTCTAGGACAAATCTTAACACCTGCAAAGGTTTTTATTGCCACGCAACTAGATAAATAATTAACAAATAAATTATGATCCTTCACACTTGATTCTGGCTTAAGGGTGTCAAACCAGAAAGTTTGCTTTAATGTAAATTTGTGAATTGTAGATACGTTTTTTACTGTTGTGTCAGATTCATGTGTGGTCCAGGGAGATGGAGACTAAATGTGCTCAGCCCTATTGACCCCCATGAACTGGTAGATCGCCTAACACAAAATAAAGAAAAACCCCCAAAAACCCCAAAAGTTACCATTTTCAAGATAAAATTAAGATTTTTTTTACTTTTGATATAGAAATTCTAAGATCTTTAGTAAGAATTTATGACATTAGGTAAGTGTAATTTTTCTTTGTGCACCTAAGAAAATGAAAAAATTTAATTTTGTCCCTATCGTGCATTCTTTACGAATTATTTACCCCTTATAATGTTTATTTGGTGTAAAGTATATATATATATATATATATATATATATATATATATATATATATATATATATATATATATATATATATATATATATATATATATATATATATATATATATATATATATATATATTATCTGTTTTATCCAATAAATAACCAACCAACTAAATTTCTCAAATATTATGTTATCAACTGAGAATCAACCCTCTTATTATTTTTCACTCCAATTCGGTGAAACTTTTCACAAATTAGCAAAATTTTAACTAAACAACAGGCCTTAAAATAAGTGGAAAACAAATTTTAAAAATTAAACACTTTTTCCAGGTAAAAGATACAATAGTGATTTAAATAAATCGAATGTTGTTTACTCTCTTCAATGATGAATGCAACAGTAACTTATGGAAAACTTCCACTGACAGCAAACGCATTACCAGACATAAGAGGATTGCAGACTCAATAAAAAAACATTCCCTATCAGAACATGTCCTTATGACCAATCATAACATAGATTTTTAATAAAGGTACTTAAAAGAAAAGAACAAAAACAAAAGACATTTTAGAAATGGGGAGATTTTCCTGGATAGTTGTTATAATAAAAGAAAAGTTTTTACGACAAACATAATTTATTCTAGCCTAAAAAACTTAAAAAAAACGAAATTAATTTGAAAAAAAAATTTTTTTTTTTGTATCCATCCTTATTTTTTTTTTTAATTTTTTTTTAAAATTTTGTATAATAAAATATAAAAAAAAAAAATTAAATAATTTTAAAAAATTTTTTTTAAAATTTCCCCAAATACACTTTATACATATTTTTTTGTAACAAAAAAAAAAAAAAACCACAAAGGGTTTCCTGATAATACCATATCTATTGATTTCGATAAGTATTAACTCAACAGTATGTTTCAAGATGTTCTGAAAATATAGAATGTATAAAAAAATTAAAAAAAATTTAAAAATTAAAAATTATAATAAGATGTAAAACAATAAATTATTAGTTTTTTAAAGACTTTTAAGAAAAAACATTTTTAGTAAGTTTTATTTTATATTTTGCTATATATTTTTTTTTTTTTTTTAAAAAATTTGCATTTGAGATTAATTTTTTTTTTAAAAAATTTTTTTAATTTTTTTTTTAAAAAAAGGAAAAAAAAAATTTCCGAAAGCTCGGGTTTAGTAAAAAAATTTTTTAGCCCCGACCAACCCCAAGAATTTAGAATCATATTTATTATATATATATATATATATATATATATATATATATATATATATATATATATATATATATATATATATATTATTATATATATATAAATATATATAATATATATTAAAAAATATAATAAAAAATTGTTGAATTTAGCTCCATTCAAATAAAAATTTTAATAAAATTTTTTTTTCAATATTTGTTTTACCTAATAAAAAAAAATCGAAAAAAGAAATATTATAAAATTACACAAAATAAAAAATTTTTTTTTCCCTATAAAATATTATAATATGGGGATAACATGAAAAAGAGGAAAAAATACCACAAAAAAATGAAGATGTCATTTTTGTTTGGGTTTCCTCCTTAAAAGCAATGTTGCCAGATGTTTTCTAAAATTTTTTTTTATTTTAAAGGGTTTTTTTTTTCCCTTTCCAAAAAAGTTTTTTTTTTGAAACCAAAAAAAGAACTAACCAAAAAACTTTCAAAAATTACCTAGTTTTGGTTTTTTTTTGGTTGTTGTTTAGGTTTTTTTCCCATTAAATTGAAAATTTTTTATCATAAAAAGGGCCGTCGAAAAAAATTTTTTTTTGATCCGACAACGTCGCAAATTCTGGCCTTTTCTTAACCTAAAACAATAATTTTTTCTTTTTTTTTTTTCTTGCAAAAAACATTTTTTCGTTTTTTCTTTGGGGAAAATTTCTAAACAAAATTTTCTTTTTTTTGAAATTTATTTTTTTTAAATCGAATGGACTAAACCACCGGACCCTTTTTATATATATATATATATATATATATATATATATATATATATATATATATATATATATATATATATATATATATATATATATATATGTATATATATATATATATATATATATATATATATATATATATATATATATATATATATATATATATATATATATATATATATAATATCAATATATTTTTCCAACCAAATGTTAATAATATTTTTTTTATTTTTTCAGGTAAATTAAACCGTTATGTTTAATGTATGTGGTAAGTTAAGACACAAATTCTACAAGAAAACATATTTTTAACAGCTACTTTTTATTTCTCCCTATTTAATGAGTTTTAAAGCAAGTAAACCATTTAAATTATAGTAACAAAATTTAAAAATTTAAATGAAAAATTATGAAAACATTTTATGTGTTTAGACAAAAACTCTCTGATTAAAACAAATCAGAAATAAAATTTTGAAATATTTATTTTTTATGTAATATAACATAGGAGTAGATCTTTGGGCACTAAAGTTCTTTAATGGAAAGAAAATCAAAAATCCTTGCCTCCAAATTAATGGATAACTTCGGATGAGCCAAGCTGGCTACACCGGGGTTAATCCTGGTTATACACCGCTGTGGGCAGTAAGCAACTGTTGTTGACTTTCTGAAGACCAAAACAAAAGCCTATTGCAACCTTAGCAGATTTATTGTTCTTTCTCCATACTATTTTATAGGGCCGCGTCAAGGTTAAGAGCTAGCCATAAAATTAGATCAACAAATTGTTTATAAGGTGTGAAAGAACACGGAGAGACGGTATCAAGATATCTGATCATACATCCTTCCTTAAAGCTAAAAAAAGTACCTATAATTTAAATTTGATTACAGACTGATCACATTAATTTGATTATTTTAACATTTACGACACATAGTAGTTTTGCTAACCATATTTAAGTATTTCTAGCATTGACATATGTTATCCTTTTTTTAATACCATTAAAAACTATATTATAGGTTTATAAAAAGTCACATAATCTTTAGTATCGTTATTTTAAAAACCCTTGAGTAACCAGGGCACGAGAGTACAACAAAAACTATTTGTGACATCGATTAACAAGCAAGGATGTTACAAAATAAAATAGCAATTCTGAAATGTTTTTATCATAAAAAAATCTGGTATTGACACCTATCATTTACATCACGAAGATACAGAACTTTCTATTCGCGTGTTTAGTCAGTATAATTTTATATTGAAACACTTCTAAAAGCAATTAAAACAGAGGTAGTCTTGCATTTTTTTGCATTTAGTAAAAACCCTTTATAATTTCGCCAATAAATATTGACTATTATGTAAATACTGATATGTTTAAAAATATTACTGAAAGAAAGACAACTGATTCGACTAAAATCTATGTTTTTCCAACTTCTTAGTATGTATTTGTGGAGTTGGATGCTAAAATTAAAACAAAATTTTTTTTTAATAATTTCAAAATTAGTAATTATAGCCCTATTTTTTCAATAATAATTTTTTTGTAACTACTTAGTGATTATTATTAAGGCGGAATTACATTGAGCAAATCTTCTTTGCGAATTTGATGCGAGCATCAAATCTCGTCTTGTGTCTAGACCCCTGAGTCACGACGCGCGAGGAAGATACAGGCGAGGCAACACTCGGTCGGTATTTAGACGTGTAGACTGGCTTTGCGATTAACCAAAAGCAGGCAATTTGATTTAAAATTATAAAAAACTAATGCCTCACATCTTTCCTTGTTGAGTTGCGCATCATATTTGCGGGCGTTTCGGTGTCGTGATTCGCAAGGATGATGCGCGAATCAGATGCAAGAGTAAGATTCGCGAATGTAATTCCGCCTTAAGCAAAGTTAATTGATTATATTATCACCATATGTAATATAAATAAAACCTAAACAAATTTAAGGGCTAATACAAATGGAATTCGTGGCTAAAAAAATACTAAAGCCTGTTAAACCAAAAAAAAAAACGATTTTTAGTTTTTAGTACTGTTTCGTTAAATATTATATACCGACTTAAATTAAAGACTAATCAGAGGCTCACATCCAAAGGATAATTGCGAAGTATTTTGGTTAAAATTATGTTTTGAAAGGTACTATTTCTTTAACTGGTTTCATTATAAATTTTATTAAGGGATCACGAAAACATGAAATTTAAGTGTAATTATTTATTTAAATTCTTTGATAATTTTTCCCTTAGCCTTGCTAAAAATGATATTAATCAAAGTATCTTAAATAAACTTACAAAAACACGTTTATTAAGGCAAGGTTTATTCGTCCCTCCAAAAAATCCTCAAATATAAAAATACTTATCTACGTTTCGGCGGCAAGTCCACCACCGTTTTCAAGATAAACTTAACTGAAAATTAAATTGCATAAAAATTAAAATTTTCAAAATTTTAATACGAAATTTAAAAGATTATGAGATAGATTTGTTACGTTTATGACTATACACAATATATATCATAAATGGTGTTCCAATACTGGTGTAAGTATATTTTTATGTTGATAAAAAAATCTTTATAAAAGCAAGCTTACGGTATAAATATTCAAAATATTTACGATAAGAATTTAGTATTTTTTTTACATTTTTTTTCGGAACCCCAGAGTTAGGAGCAATAATATAAATTTACACCTAATAGTTAGTAGAATTATTCAACACGTATTTTATTAAAAAACTGTTTTAAAAAATAATTATACTTGTAATAAGCTTAACCACAATGCAAATTTTCAGTTAACTAAATTTAACGTAGTCGCTTATAAATAAAAGTCATAAAACTGAGACGCCCAATAAAATTCTCGACTGCTCTAATTAGCCTGATTGGCGTGCGATGTTGCGAAATATGTAAATGAACGCTTAACACATCTTTAAACATCTGCATAAAACAAAACGTCTACAGTGGTCGAAGAAGCCCAATTTTTAGGAAAAAAATCATATTTTAAAAAAACACTATTTTTCTTTTAACTATTTGCAGAATTTTTGAATAATTGCCCGTACATTTGAACATTTACCAGGTGTCTTAAAGTAATTACTAAATAAAAAAGTAATTAAAAAAAAACTAAACCGACTTAAATATATTTAAACTTAAAAAAAATAACATACATAAAAACATACAAATATACATACACCTATAAAATTTTGTATATTTATTTGGAAGCCCCAATAGATTATCATATATTGCAGTTCCAATAATATTACTTACCTCCTTTTATTTAAAATTCGTTAAACAAGCCTAATTCTTAAATTAGCTATATCGTACAAAACGATCTAGAACACTTGGGCGCGGCTTTTTGGATGCGGCCTTTTGATCGCGGGGACACTTGGACGAGATAAAAAAACACCTTATTAATATTATTTGTATAATCGTTTATTTTTCAAATATTAATAACTAAAATATTATTAACTAAAATATATACAATACAACTAACCCGAAACTAACCAGAACTAACTGTTTTTTATAAACTAATTTCAATAAAATTGCATATTTTTTTCTCTGCGACACAAAGTTTTTCCAATATACCAGGAAAACTAGATTTTTACTCTTATTGTTTAAATAAAACTAAAAAAATAAACCCACATTGTTTTGACTCACAAAATGAGAGGCCTTTTTCATAATGATTTCCTAGAGTTTTTAGCTACCTAATCGCAAATATAAATTATATTAACTTTAGCGGAATTATTCCGTTATTTACTAGTAAACAAAAATTTAATTTTAAAATATAAAAATAAAAATTTTAATGTTTATTACACGCTTGCGGTACATTGCCGTCAATACTTTAATAAGAGTTGTCCTTGGCTATAACCTTCAATAGAGTGGTAACAGGACAGACCCTGTAGGTTGTTAATTTAAGAAGCACATTAAAAATCCTTTTAACATATAAGGTAGTTTTTTAGAGATTTATATATTGTTTGTAAAAGTTATTTAGATTAAAATAAAAATTATATTAAAATTATAACTTTAATAGAAAGCATTTTTAACATAGCTTTATAAACATTATTTTTTCAATTTCTGCTGCCAGTTTTACCCTTGATCGTTCTGCCAGTTATCCTCCCACAACATTTGCTTCTGCATCCCATAAAATATCCGACACATTCTTTAGGGTTAAACAGATCAAGCGCATTCTTTCTTCTCTTTTTTTAGTACCAAGAAATCATTGAACTGAAGGGCTTTCTAACCTTTCTTATTTATTTATCTGTTTTCTTAGTTGTTTGCAAAAGAAAAAATCATTACTTATTAAATTTTAAAGTATTTTAAAACACACAACATATTACGAGACAGAAAATACGGCGTCCGTTACAAAAGTTTCAGAGCAAATCTTTTTTCATATATTTACATTTAACTAAAACCAGTTTTTCGAATTATTTGCCAAATCCCAGATCGTTGCTTTTGTCATATTAAAGTTTTTAGGAGTTTTGACTAGGTCTCGCATAATGCAGTTCTTTACAAACTTGCTTATTACTGTCTTTCACCTAAACTTTGTTCTTGACTCTTTAGTTTTTTTTTCTTCTCGACCTATATCAGTGACCTCAAAATCTATGAAAATGATATGCAACTTAGTATACACAAGATTTTTCCATTACAACTACATCTTTAGTCCACTTTTTACAACCCCCAAAGATCCAAACACCTAAGGTGATTTCGGCCCGTTTTGGTACCCTATTTTGGTTGGTTAAATGCCTACTAACGAATTTCGGATGGAAAAATAGTGATGTCAAACAAACTTTGGTACCCTCTTTGGTTTGTCAACTGATATACCGTGGGTTGTAGGTCGGCCTTGGTGGATTTTCATCCATTTCTGGAGTTGTTGGTCTTTTACCTTACAGTTAACTTATTTTTATATTTAAAAAAAAACCTAACCTAGGAATTATTAAATTCAAAAATATTCTTTTAAAAGTTGCCCTAGAGCAACAGAAAGTTGCTACCTTTGTAATAATCGGTAAAAAATTAAATTATTTAAAAAATATTGATCAACACCTACCAGAAATGTACCGAACAAATTCGGTGCTATCATAGATAGACGTTACGGTTGTGACGTAGAACGTACCAATTGTCACCTACCAAAATCGGGGTACCAAAACGGGCCGAAATCGCCTCGAATCATTCAAAAGGTTACCAATGTTTATTCATTACGGAACTATGGCGTCAATAAAACGACAGACAGACAGGAAAATAGACGGAAAAATTGAACCGTTCGTAATCCTTAGAATCCCAAAACGTAAAGATATGCTTACATTTTGGGTAGTCAATTCTTCGCGATTACATTAATTCTCTTTTGCAAAAGAAGTAAAAATTTGCACAAAAATCTGATTAATTAAAAAAAGTAGTGCGTTTGGGAATAAATACCTTAAGTAAGATTTTTCCTAATATAAAATATAAAATAAAACTATCTGCTCTCATCTTTCCGACATCTTAAAATAGCTAAACCACCTCCGCGCACTGAACTATTAGTCTAAGCAATAAGTTGAAAAAAGTGTAAAATAGAAATACTGCTTCCGTGCAATAGCTTATTCGATCCGGAATAATGTCTAGATAAATGTGTCGAAAGCGTTTATTAGCACATCAAAAATCGCAAAAGTTATAAACAATTAAAGATGAAAAAAAAGGTATTTCGTTTTTCTCTGAGATCTCATAAACTATTAATATTTTGGAAATTAAAAAACAAAGATCCTTAAAGAGAAGGGAATTTGCATCAAAAAACTTTTGACTCCCGAAACTCTATCTCCATTATTTATAATTTTAATTTAACGCTGAAAATGGGCCTCCACGCGACCTTTTCGTTTTGGCGCGCGTATTGTCAAAACCGAGTACATCACACTAAATAATGGTTTTAAGGTATTATGCACGGTGTACCAAATTAACTGGCCACTATTGCTAACTCTTTTATTATTAAAGATACAAAATCGGTTAAATTAACAAAGTAATAGCATTTTTTTGCTGATTAAGATGATGAAGAAAAAAACAATTGAATAGCGCGTTTCCGAATAAATGGGTAAAAAGCAATTTTTTTAAATGGAACACCCTGTATATTTTTGACCAGAACGTTTGCAAATCGCCTACAGAACAAAAAAGTTCTTAAGTAATATCGCCCTAAAATTGAAAATAACCGAATTATTACCATATTAATTTTTTAGGCAAGTTGGCTGTGTATTTTTAAAGTAGAAGGAGCTTCATTCGATGAAATAGTAGATTATTCTGCTGTCAACGAAAGCAAGGATTTTGTGTAATTTTACCTATTGATTGTGGTCTTAGATTTTTAGTTGTTAATATAACAAAATGGCGTTTACGCATCCATGGCAGAACTATTTTAAAAGCCACAAAACGTGTACTAAAGAACGCCCGAAAATGTATTTAACAAATTGGTGATGTCTTTGCAGATTTAATGTGGGTTGTATTTTTTGTTTGACGCTAAAATAAAACAATAAAGAGAAAATTTAGTTTTATTTTAAAAATACACAGCCAATACACATCCAACTTGTCTAAAAAATAAATATGGTAATAATTCGCTTATTTTTAACTTTAGGCTGATATTTTATAAGAACTTTTTTGTTTTGTAGGCGATTTTCAAACGTTCTGGTCAGAAATATACAGTGTGTTTTATTTTAAAAAAATGATTTTTAGTCATTTATTCGAAAACGCGCTAATCAATTGTTTTTTTTTGTATTATCTTAATCGGCAGAAAAAATGCTACTACTTTGTTAATTTAACCGATTTTGAATCTGTATTAATAAAATAGTTAGCAATAGTGGCCACCTAATTTGGTACACCCTGTATATTAAATATATGAAAAATATTTTTTTATGTAAGTTATAAAATTATTATAAACAATAGAAACAATAAACAAAGAATAAATTTTTTTAAAACTTTTATGGTGTGATCTTGTTAAGTACCTATGTATATAAGAAGGGTTCCACGAAGCGAAAAATTTATGCGAAAATTATTTAAACATTTTTTTTATTGAACAATGAAGAAGAAAGCTTGAGACAATTTTGTTAATTAACAATAATTGTCTAACTTGTTAAAAAAATAACTTTAGGATAAATTTTTAACGGGAATGAATTCTTTGAAGTGTTCTCAATACACCATAATTAAAAAAAATTAAATTAATACTTTTTACCTTAAAAAAATTATTTAGTGTGACGTACTCGGTTTTGACGCCACGTACGCGCAACCAAAATTGTCGCGCGGAGGCCCATTTTTAGCGTTAAATTAAAATTTAATAATGGAGATAGAGTTCCGGGAGTCAAAAGTTTTTTTTTTGAAAATTTCCTGCTCTTAAGGTTTTTTTTAATTTCTTAAGTATTAATAGTTAATGAGATATCGCCAAAAAACGAAATACTATTTTTTTGTCTTTAATTGTTTATAACTTTTCCATTTTTTTAAGTGCTCATAAACGCTTTTGATATTTTTGTCTAGACATTATCAAATGAGCTATCGCATGTATTTTTAGGAGCAGTATCTCTATTTTTCACCATTTTCAACTTATTGCTTAGACTTTCTAATTATCTACAGAACAATACATAACAAGTTAATATTTTAACAAAGCCATAATAAAAACTATAATTTAATAAATATAACTTTTAGGATGCACCGTAGGCTTATACCAAAATGTTTATAAAATAATGTCAATAAATGGATATTTAAATTTTATTAGATTTAAAACACATTTTACAAACAAATCTCTATTACAGCAGAATAAAGGTGCACAAGGCAGTTCAGCAAATGCTTCGAGCAAATAATCACAGGGAATTAATTAATGGTTTTATTTATTAAAATATTATATTAAATTAAACTACTGCAAAAAGGTTTCCGTTTTAATTTGCATATAATATATAATAATAACGATAATTATAATATTAAGTACGAGTTTCTCTTATGTTTAGAAATTTACTGCAAGTGATAAAATTCCCGGGTATTTTTTTTTACTTAATATATTTTTTATAAAATGATAAATTAAACTTTTACTTTCTTAAAGTTTAGACAATGAATTAAAAAAAATAACGAGTTGACGCAGTAAAAAGTAATGTGTTACATTATTGTATTCAGATATCATCTAGAGTGGAGTAAAAATAGTAAAAACAGGTGGGATCCTCTATTTAAAAATTTAATTTTCAAGTTTTTTTCCGAGTAAACCGGAAGTTGGAAAAAGTACGGTCACTAGTAACAAAAAGTAGTTTTAGGTTCGTGTAAAGCTTCACTTTTCTATTGTAATGTGTAGACGTTAGAAATATCATCATTTTTTATCACACAATTTCTAAATCCTTCTAAACCCTTTTTAATTTGCTTCCAAAACTATTTTATTTAAAAGGCAATCATTTTAATTTTGTCTTATAATTCAGTGGCTGTTGAGGTTTAGCTACTCATCATTTTGTCAAAACTAGAAAAAATTACAACCGATATAGTTTTAAAGGGAAATTTTTGGGTTGAGCAAAAAAAAATTTTTAGGGGGAGAATGTACAAGTTTTTCCCTTCCCCAACTTTTTAAAAAAGGGGGGAATTATTAAAGTAATTTTTGATGGTGGGGGGGTTTAAATTTATTGTGTATACTTAGTTAACACCCTGTATATTAAATATGTAAAAAAATCTTAGTACCTCATGTTAATCAGACAGTTAAAAAAATTACTTTAAGGCTTGTTACGGTTTTAAGTAAAAAGCTTTCGGGCCTCCGGTCACAACCCACCTCTGTTATAACGCGATAGATAGATAGAGATTTGAAACGGCAGTTTTTTAGACTGACCATTAAAATATGCCTAAATAAATAATTTGTGAAATAAACGTTTTTGTGACATATTTTTTTAGACTCTTTTAAGATAACTAAAACTACTTAAAAATAAAACTGTATTTTAAATTTGTTTTTAATAAAACAGGTTTTATTTTTGTTTGCGCGTTCTATTGATAAAAATCTTTGCCACTCAGTAGGTGGTAGAGGAGCTATTCCTCGCCTGAGGCGGTACCACCCCACTTGCCCTTTAAAGGACTCGTGAAGTCTTGGGGTCTTATAGGTCCTATAGGACGTGTCGAGTTCTGGGCGGTGAGTCAGTTTTCCTTCTTCCTCTTCTCTTTTGGTTTTCCTTCTTTCTCTGCTTTCTTTTTCTTTTCCTTTCTCTTATTTTCCATTATTGTAAAAATTGGAAATAATGATGATGGCACACGCGAACGTAAAGTTATCCGGAGGTAAAATACCCTCTATTCGGGTCTCCGGGCGATGGTACATTTGGGGGGCCACCATCGAAAAGTCTGATATGCTTCACAAACATATGTGGGCTTAACTCCAACGTAAACTCTGTTCATCTTTAACTCATTTCATCTTTTCGACCCCATGGCGGCGTTTGTGCTTACGTTCGCAACGACCTGACTTGTGCTAGGGTTTCTAACCTCGAATCGGGTAGGCCTAATATTCTTTGGCTAAAACTTACTTTCAGATCTTATATCAAATTCATCTGCTGTATATACCGGTTCCCGTGTGACAATTCCTAAAACGAGTTTTTTGATTTCCTTTCAATAAAGATCGACAAAATTAATTCACAGTTTCCATTGGCCGAAGTAATCGTCCTCGGGGATTTTAATGTTCATAATAAGGATAGGGTAGGCTCTACAAAAACTGCTACATAAGGCAGAGCAGCAGAAAATTACGCAATCAGCAACTCGCTTACCAATCTAATTATGGAACCTACTTAATTTCCTAGGGTTCCCACCCATAATTCCAACCCCCTAGATCTCTTTCTTACTTCCACCCCGAACTCTACCAAGCATCAGTAATTGCTCCCCTGGGGCGCTCTGACCCTGGTTTGGTCACCGTATCATACTCCACACATTTTAAGGCAAATGAACGCATGCCGCACAAACCGTCTAGCACTACAATTTGGCCGACTGGGACTGAGAGATTTCTTTGCCAGCTACCCTTAGGGTCCTACCTGCTTTTCTACTTTTGATCCTTCCAAAATATGTAAACAAATTACCGAAACAATTTAACTAGGCATTGAGACCTATATTCCCCACACTAAAAAGAACCCCATAACTTTAAATCAGAAACCGTGGTTTTCTAAATCCTGTGACAAAGCCAGACTTTTAAAAATTCAAGCCCACAAAAAGTTTCTTCAAAACCCCAGTCCCGAAAATCGACAGGCTAGCATTGAAGCAAGAAATCAGTATAATCAGACCATCTCAGAAGCAAAAGACCGTTTTAACAATCGGATAAAAGATAAAGTTCTCTCTCGCTCAAATGGCAGTAATGCTTTCTGGTCCTTTGCCAAAAATATTAGTCAAAACTTTTGCACAAATTCTTCTTCACCCCTAATCTCTGAAGATGGAATTGTCTCTACCTCCAAAGGAAAAGCCGAACTATTTGCCAAACAATTTTCTGCCAATTCTACGCTTGATCCTCCTATAAATCTTTCTCTCCCAACAGTTGTCCCTGTTTCTCATAAAATGTTCGATTAATTTTTAAAGTCAAACAGATCAAGCGTATTCTTTCTTTTCTTAATACTAAAAAATCGTCTGGGCTGGATGGCATACCAGCAATCGTCTTAAAAAAATGTGCTCCCGAACTTGCACCCATCCTAACTCGCCTCTTTCGAATCTCTTACGATACGGGCATTTTCCCGGAGAGTTGGAAAGCTGCACGTGTGCAACCTGTCCCCAAAAAAGGATCCAGAAGTCTCCCTTCTAACCATAGACCTATATCTTTTCTTTGAGTTGTTTGCAAAGTAAAGGAAAAATTCATTAATTTCCAAATCTTAAAGTATCTGGATCCTACATGATAGACAATGTGGATTCCGTCACAGTAAATCCACAGCTGATTTTCTTTCCTTTGTCTCACACAACTGGAACAAGGCCCTTGAGTTTTTTGGTGAATCTCAGATCGTTGCTCTTGACATATCCAAAGCTTTCGATCAGGTCTGGCATGATGGGCTTCTTAACAAACTTTCTTCTTACGGTCTTCCACCTAAACTTTGCTCTTGGCTTTCCAATTTCCTTTCTAATCGACGTATATCAGTTAGTGTAGCTGGTCTTTCCTCCAGCTTCTACCAAATTAATGCTGGGTGCCCCAGGGCTTAGTGCTGGCACCCACGCTGTTTCTTCTACACATTAACGATCTTCTCTCTTTCACAATCAATCCCATTCATAGTTTTGCTGACGATTGTACCCTCCACTCTAGTATTCAATTTCTTAAGCCACCATGTAATTCTGATTTGGAAAACAAGCGCAGTTTAATGCCTCAAAAACACAGTCATGTTAGCTGTCGCGAAAAAAGTCTGGCAATGCTTATCCCTTACATATGAGCGGTCAAGTTCTGCGGAACAAAGAGTCGTTTAATCTTGTCTGCAACTTTGTTGCATCCTTTTACACTTCAGTTAGAGAGGCCCCGAACTTCCCGCTTTCTTCGTTTCTTCATCCCTCGAGTGTCAAGACTATGGAACCTCCCTTTGGCAGAAGTTTTCCTTCCCCTCCCAATCTCCAAATTTTAAGTCCCATGTGAACAAACTCCTCTCACCACACTTAAGACACTCACGATAGTTAGTACTTAGGCATCAGCCTTCTTGGACTGTCCTAAGACAAAAAAACTCATTAAAAACGAGTAAAATAAATACAAAGATTAGGAGCATAACTAAAATTATTATAAAATAAAACAAATTGCATATAAACATATTATTTTTTTAATTAATTTATTTTTTTAAATTAGGCAAGCTTTTAAATGTTTTAAAGTATATATAAGAATATTATTTTATAATTAATTATTAAGGGCTTTTAAGGATTTTGTCAAGTAACAAAGTTACAAATGGTAAAAAAGAGGACCATTATACAAATGTCTAATGTCTCTAGTATTAATAATCTTCAGAGGCTTGGAAGTCAGATGTGCAAATAATTTAATTATACCTGGTTCTACTAATGATTTAATCATTATTGGAAAGAGCTTCCTGTTTGTTAGAGTTTTGTAAATTTCACTTTAATATTTCCTTTTATTTTCTATTTATCAGAATAAACCGAAAATTGTATTTTTTTGCAAAGCATCAACGGATGATACAAGGCCCGCAAACACCTTTAATGCGGAATAAAATTAAATAAGAATTCTTGCACTGTATCGCCATCGCGCATCGTAGCTAGACAAGTTTACACAAGGCGAGATTTTATGCGCACATCATATGCGCAAGAAGGTGTAGCGCAATGTAATTCCGCCGTTAGGTAGAAACAATTAATTAAATAATTACGTTTTGACCAGGAATTTGTATAACAAAAATTCTTGAAAATAATATTTTACAAGGGAAAAAAATTTAAAATTCAGTGCAATATGTTTTTTTTAAAACGCTTTTAAAAAATTAACTGAACTCTAAAATTTACTCAATAGTAGTGAAAAGTAACTTGTTTCAACAAACGCTAAGTAGTTTGAAGAAAATCTTTTTTTTTGCAGAAAAAGTAAAAAAACATTACTTTAAACGTTTTTTTAAAATATGCTAAACCAGCGTTTCTCAACCTTTTTTGGCCTGCGGACCGTAAAATTTGTAAAAAAAATTCGCGGACCACTGATATTTTTTTAACAACAAAATTTTACTAGGTACTAAATAACTAACTACTACATAAGTTAATCGTTACATTTTTATTATGATTTACTTTCTATAATGTTTAAATGTAAAGATATGTAATAAGATATATACAAATAAAAGTTAGTTTGAAATATTTATATTTCGTAATTATATAAATTAAAATTTAGTTATTATTATTATTTTTTAATAAGTAATTTTTTTTGCGGACAGAAGAAATTGTTTGCGGATCAATAAAATTTCTCCGGGACCACTGTTTCCGCCGACCAGCGGTTGAGAATAGCTGTGCTAAACTATGTTAAGAATATATATTTAACTTAACTTTTTGAAAAAAATATCTCTACTTTTTTGTAGAAAAAAGGGCTGGCATTGATGGGCTTCTTAACAAACTTCCTTCTTACGGTCTTCCACCTAAGCCTTGCTCTGGCTTTCCAGTTTCCTTTCTAATCGACGTATATCAGTTAGTGTAGATGGTCATTCCTCCAGCTTCTACCAAATTAAGTTGGGGGCCCCAGGGCTCAGTGCTGGCACCCACGCTGTTTCTTCTACACATTAACGATCTTCTCTTCCACAATCAATCCCATTCATAGTTTTGCTTTACGATCGTACCCTCACCTCTAGTATTCCCTTTCTTAAGCCACCGTGTAATCCTGATTTCGAAACAAGCGCAGGTCAATGCAGATATTTAATTCAAAAAGGCGGGGTCGATAGTCTGGTAACCAGACTATCGACGCCGGCCTAACAGCCAAAAACCATTGAAACATTAGACAATGGCCGCGAAAGCCTTTCACAGTATATCAATGCAGATATCTCTTTCACAAGACCTCAAACTTATCTTGATTGGGGCGCCAAAAATCTTGTTCAGTTTAATGCCTCAAAAACACAGTCATGTTCCCGTCGCGAAAAAAGTCTGCAAATGCTCATCCCTTACATATGAGCGGCCAAGTTCTGCGAAAAAGAGTCGTTTAATCTTGTCGGCGTTACTTTTGAGAATAACCTCAACTGGCACAAACACATTTTATCCATAGCTTCGGGCTTCAAAAGATTGGATTTCTTCTTCCGAGCCAGAAAATATTTCTCTTCTTCCAATTTGTACACTCTGTATGTATCCCAAATCAGACCCTCTTTAGAATATTGTTCTCATGTCTGGGGAATGGCGTCCCCTACAACACTTAGCATTCGGGACCCATTCAAAAAGAGCCGTTCGTCTTATTAATGATTCAACGCTCACAGAAAGGTTTCCCTCTTCTTCCACCGTCGAGCTGTAGGGGATCTGTCGCTCTTCTATAGGTATTTTCACGGCTTCTGCTCAGAGGAGTTGGCCAGTATAATTCCTTCTCTGGCAGCTCCCAAAGAGCAACACGTAGTGCAACTTTTATGCATCCTTTTACAGTTCATTAGAGAGGTCCCGAACTTCCCGCTTTCTTCGTTCCTTCATCCCTAGAGTGTCAAGACTATGGAACCGCTGCCGCAGAAGTTTTTCCTTCTCCTCCCAATCCCCTAAAATTTAAGTCCCGTGTGAACAAACTCCTTCTCACCACATTGAAGATACCCACGGTACGTAAGTGCTTAGGCACCAGCCTTCGTGGACTGTCCCAAGATAAAAAAATCAAATCAAGATAAGGCAAATAATTTGTTTGTTTTAACCTAACCATAAAATTTACCCATATTAAATATGCCTATATCAGCAATTATGAAAAAGGTGTATAAAAATATGCATATTTTGAATACCTTTTTTTGCCATTTAGTTATTATAAACTTTGCGATGATTATTTACTAACTTTGTAACTAACACCGCTAATACTGATTTCAGATTCGTTCAGATTTGGAACTTTCGTCCACCATTTAAATTTGTCATCATTTTAAAAATTCTTTATTATCTTGAGATGTGTGCATTTTTAGCAAACATATTTAGAAATCTTTTTTGTAGCGAATAAAAAAATATTGAAAAATAGATACAAAAAACCATTTAAAAAAACACATGTTTTTTAATTATTATTTTTTTAGTTTTGTCCACAACTTTTTTCTAAAGGATGGGTATGATCCACAAAAGGTGACGTCGGCTTTAAAATTGCGGCAAAATTATTTTCATTAAAATTTAAAAGATTTTTCCACCTTTTATTTATTTTTGACGATTTTTCTTTGAAAAGGATTATTTTTATTTTTTAAAAATATTTTATTTAAAAAAATGTTGTTTTATAAAGGATTTTTTTTGATAAAACTTAGTTTTAAGATTAAGCCTAAAAAACTATATGACCCTAACAAGTATCATTGTTAACCTTATTTTACTAAATACTATGCTTAATCGACCACTGTATGACTGTTTATACTGATTTCTTATTCATTCTTTTTAGTTTTGTCCACAACTTTTTTCAAAAAGATGGGTAAGACGTTGCTCAAAAAGTAAGGCACGTCAAAGCTTTAAAATAAGCGTGACTAAAATTATTTTCATTAAAATTTAAAAGATTTTTCCAATTTTTATTTATTTTTGAGATTTTTCTTTGAATATAGGTTATTTTTATTTTGTATAAAAAGTATTTATATTTAAAAAAATGTTGTTTTATAAAGGTATTTTTATGATAAAACTTAGAATAATGTTCCAAAAAAAAATATGACCCTACAGCAATGTATCATTGTTCGAACCTTATTTTACTAAAACTATGTTTTTAAACAATGTATGACTTTTTGCACTATAGCACTTATTCATCTCTTTTTTTTTGTCCCAACTTTTTTTTCTAAAAAAGATGGGAAGACGTTGAAAAAAAATGATCAAAGCTTTAAAAAAGGGGGACTAAAATTATTTTTTAAAATTTAAAAATTTTTTCCCCTTTTTTTTATTTTTGACGATTTTTCTTTGAGGGTATAGGATTATTTTTTTTTTTGTTAAAAAGATTTATTTTAAAAAAAGGGTTTTTTTAAAAAGGGTTTTTTTTTTGAAAAACTTAGTTTAAAATGATTAAGCCAAAAAAAATATAGACCCTACAGCAATGTATCATTTTGAACCTTATTTTACTAAATACTATGCTTAATCAAGTATGATTTTTCCCTAGCTACTTTCATTCATCCTTTTAGTTTTTCCACAATTTTTTTTTTAAAAAAGGGGGAAAGACGTTGCTCACAAAAGTAAGGCTGACGTCGCTTTAAAAAAGGGGGACTAAAATTATTTTAAAAAATTTAAAAAAATTTTTTTTAAACCCTTTTTTTTATTTTTGACGTTTTTTTTTGAGGGAAAGGGGTTATTTTTTTTTTGTATAAAAAGTTTTTTTTTAAAAAAAAGTTTTTTTATAAAGGTTTTTTATGATAAAACTTTTTAAATTGTTAAGTAAAAAAACTATATACCTTCAAATTTTCATTGTTCGAACCTTATTTTACTAAATACATGCTTAATCGACCACTGTATGACTTTTTCCCATAGCTAGCATTGTCTTATTCATCTCTTTAGTTTTGTCCACAATTTTTTTCTAAAGTAAGAGGGGTATAGACGTTGCTAAAAAAAGGGCTGACGCGTTTAAAATTTGGGACAAAAATTATTTTAAATTAAATTTAAATTTTTTTTAAAATTTTTAAATTTTTATTTTTTTTACGATTTTTTTTTTGTATAAAAAGTTTTTTTTATTTAAAAAAATTGTTTTATAAAGGTTTTTTTAGAAAAAATTTTGTTTAAATTTAATATTATTTTTAAAAAGCAATGGAAAGGAGTTAAATTAAAGCCATTTATATGGGGAAAAGTCTACAATAAATAGTTTATTGCTATTCCGCTAGCCAAAAAATCGAAATTTTTGGATTCAAAGTCTGTAAACAAACTGTGGGTGCAGGATCTTTTGTATTAAATGAATTTTTTTTAAAAAGTGCGCAGGGGTAAATTACAAAAAAAACAAGGATTTTAAAAAATCTATGGAAAACAAAAAAAAATATAAACTATAAAAAAAATGTTTTTTACGTCCAGTGTTTTTTGGGGAATTTTAATAAATTCTTATTACCTTTTTTATTTAAATATACCTTTATATATTATGATGATGTATATTTTCAAAAAACCCTTTATAGAATAAAAAAAAAACAAACGTTTTAATGGGCATTATAAAGTATTCTTATTATAAAAACGCATTTTAAAATTATTAAAAAAAAAAAAATTGGCAAAAATTTATGAAAAGTTGTGAAACCAAAAAAATATATCCCTGTCAAATTGAAAAAAAAAATTTTCCCAGCCCCCCCCCAAATTTTTAAAAATTTTTAAAGGGCATTGCTTTTTTGTAAAAAGCAAAAAATTTTAATTTATAAATAATTGGGGAAAAAATCTGAAAAAAAAAGTTTTTTCATTTTTTTTTTAAATTAAGAGGCTTATTTTAATAGGAAATTTATTTTTTAAAAAAAAAATTTATATGTTCCTAAAAAAGCATGGGTTTTTTGGAATTTAATTTTTTCGATAACCAATTAACTCCGTTTTTAAAAAGGCACTTAGTGGATTTGAATTTTTTCATATTTAGGACCCCCAAAAAAATTAAATTAATTAAAAAAATTTTTCCCATAAATTCTTTTTTAAATAGGCTTTAAAAACTATTACCCACAGCAATGTATCATTGTTCGAACCTTATTTTAATAAATATATGTTTACCCCTGTATGACGTTTTGACTATAAATTTTCTTATTCATCTCCTTTAACCCCCTTTTCCCAAGGATAAACTTTTTTGGGCCCCTTAGGGGAGGTA
>JAHBCN010011499.1:0-28967 GCA_019359885.1 Listronotus oregonensis
AAATAGAAGGCTTTGCAATTCTTTCCATATTAAATAAGATGATATAAAACCCAATACTACACAACAATTTTAAATATTCTATAATAGTTTTGTTTAATAACCAACAATGTTGTGCAAAAATAAAAAAACAGTGGAAGAATACTTAGTTTAAATTTGGCCTTTGATAATTTCAACTTTATACATGGTAACAAAAAATTATGGAAGTTTGACCTACTGTTCATTGCGCAAATTCCGCGGGGCCTATTCCCCTATTCCCGCTGCCCTGCACGCTTGGACAATTTTGTTGTACACCATTGGCCTTCCATAGACCTTCAAACTTCCTTAGTTTAAAAAAACATTTCGATTTTTTATCCAGTTACATTTTCTCTTCTTTCTTTTTATCTAATTGCAAATATCCATTTTTGACATTTCAAATGGGGTTATTTATACATTAGTAAAATTGTCTCCCAAAATCGTTTTCTTTTGAAAAACAAACCCACAAGCATAAACCACTGGCCCTTAGTCAATAGATAAAAATATTTGTTCTTAACCAAATAGCTAAGACTAGATAATTTCGATGATTGAAACTAACTTGTTTTTTTTATGTTGCAGACGATCAAACTTCACAGGCGGTATTCTCAACAGAAAAAATAATAAAAAACTACCAGCTCAAGCAAATAAATAATTTTATACTAAAATATATGTTTATACCCATATAAAAATTATATTTTGTTAATATTTTACAAAATAAAACATAAATATATACATACCAATAAAATAGTTTCTCTTGGGATATAATTTATATCCTGGTATAGTCTATCCAAAGTATACCGTGTTAGCTCTTGCCTTCATTTATGGATTATACCTGCCGACAGCAATAAAACTGCGGATCGGTAGGTATTAAAGGACAGAACATTAGGGACGGACTTTAATAATATAAAGATTTATAATTATTGTTTATTTGGTAAGTATAATCTTAAAAATACATTAAAAATTAAATTTTAATAAAGTTTTATAAATTTATAACTGCATTATCTATACATAATTACATTTTTAATCTAAATATCTAAATCTAATTCTGTTTCACTATCAATCATCATTAAGATTAATTACAATAGGATTTCTGTTGTTTTTTATAGAAATGTAGAGTCCTCAATTTTATAATGTGCTGTAGTGAATTTTCCAGCTCTCAACTGGTATGTTAGTAATTACATTTTTTTAAATTTATAACACTGGACTTAAAGTAGGTACATTTTCTTTGATCTTTGATTTTACTTGGTTCCACAAATGCTCTATGGGGTTAAACATACAGTGATACGGAGGAAGCCGTAAGACAGTATACCCAGCCTGTTCAGCCAAATTATCACATACATATTGTTTTTTTAATTGCATATGAATTTAGAACTTCCAAAAGATGCGTTTTTTGTAACTGAATTCAAAATAAATTTCATTTTCTAACAAATATTCCTGGATTTCAGTTTTTGAACTTGATGAAGCTGGTGCTTTGTGTAGCAGACCGCTGTGGAAGCTTGCGTTATCCATGACAATAACACTGTTGTTTGGAATATTTTTAAAAAATTTTAATTAATTTTGAGAAACCAGACAACACAAGCAGTTTGGGAAAAATCCTCTTCTGAACCAGTGTGTATTATGGTAATGCGTTTTCCTTTATTTGAGGTCTTTCTTCTGACAGTTTTGATTGGAATCAACCCATCCTTTGGATATGTGTCGTGTGTATCGAACTATGTTTATCAAGGTAAATTATGGATCTGTTTTTAACCTATATTTTTTTAATTTCTTAAAGGTAATTAAATCTCCAAGTGCGTAATCTGTGCGATTCCATTACTACTTGTCTTTTGTCATTTTGCGATTTAAATCCCATTTTACCAACAACTCTATGGAGGGTGGCACGGCTAATATTTATATTTTTTTTTTTGGGTTTTTCCAAGGTAGGAATAACTCCGCTTTCAAAAGAAATATATTTTCCCTCTTATTAGGTCCGATCACTTTGTCTATACGGGGAGATTGAAAATCACTACGTTTTTTTCTTTTGTTCAATTCCTCACTTTAATAATATCCCTTATGTTGATATTGGAGTTTTTGTAAATAGACAGGTTTCTTTTAAAGCTTCTTGTTTAATTAGACCTCTACTGATTAAAGTTTCATACACATTTTTCACAACCTGTTTTGCATCTAATGACAAATGATTTCGGCGCGACATAGTTTATTCCTCGTAAAACAACTTTTTAGAAACGCACAGAAAAACGGTTTATTCAACACTTTACTAAAATATTAGCCAAAATATTTATTGCCTAATGGTTTTATAGTCAAAAAAAATACCTCCCACCCCCTGCCCTTATGAACAAATGGGTTTACCCAATAACAATAGGTAATAAAATCGTTAAAAGTTTATTGGGGTATGGTCCGTCAAAAGCCATAACGATATACTTTGAGACAGACTATAACCTACTGGTCTAAAATCTGAATAAGGGACCGGCTTTACCCATGTGCCAACCGGATAAAAATGATTCTTTATTAAATATAGTATATAAACTTATGTATTTCAAATGGGCCGGATTTAACTTTTTGCCGCCCATAGGCTAATATATTTTTGCCGCCCTAATACGTCAATATTTTTTGAATATCAGAACGAAAAATTTTGCTTTAAAAAAATGTAAACTTTACTGGTAATTTTTATAAAAATTTAATGAACAAATTTAACAAAAATAAATCAAACAGAAAATTAAATAGCAATTCTTTAAAGCAAACAAATTTCATAATATAAGTTTACAATGGTAAAACAAATAAGTTTTTTTTTAAACTATGTATTATTTAATTATAATTAATATTATTTTCTTCGAACCTTTTTTCTGCAAAATCATTAATTTTATCATTAAAATATACGATTACATTTTTTTTTAAATTAATCGTAAATTTGCCGCCCATAATATTTGCCGCCCTAGGCTTCAGCCTACTCAGCCTTTGCGTAAATCCACCCCTGGTCTTGGCTTTGTCAAGGCTATGATCAATTTAAAAAAAATAAAATGTTTGATACTCTCTGTAAATTGTAAATTATTATTCTTTTTTCTACATGACAATATTCACATACTTCTTAGGGCCGGATCTAACCATAGCGCCGCACCCGGGCACTGAAGAAAATGCCGCCCTATCACCGAACTTTTACATAAAAATTATAGTTTTGATATACAGTTTTAAGTAAATTATCTTTATAGAAGAAATTTTATACCAAGGTTATAAAACTTTTTCTGTTACGCTCGACCGTGCGAGTGGGGGGGGGCTCATGTCGCTGTGAATGTGTTAGTCTCTTGGACTCGTGCCTCAATTTAGGCCTACTTAATTTCCTCACTTTAGGCATTTGTATTGAAAATGAATTGAATAAGAATATGAGAATGAAATTCTCATATTCTTATATTTGGAGCACTTCACATCTTTTAAAAATTCTAAACAAAATTTAGGAGGCTTTCTCATGTCACTAGAAAAATTCCCGTGAAATTTGAAATTAGCGGAAAGCTGCAGGGATTCTTCCACAATCAGTGTAATCCATAGTTTTGCTGACGATAGTACCCTCCACTTTAATATTCAGTTTTTAAGCCACCCTGTAATTTTGATTTAAAAAAAAAACACAGGTCAATGCAGATATCTCTTTCACAAGACCTTAACTTATCTTGGATTGGGGCGCCAAAAATGTTGTGAAGTTTAATGTCTCAAAAACACAGTCATGTTCGCTATCGCGAAAAAAGTCTGCCAATGCTATCCGTTACATATGAGAGGCCAAATTTTGCAGAACAAAAAATCGTTTAATATTCTGAAAATAACTGGCACAAACACATTACATCCATAGCCTTAGCAGCTCCAAAAAAGCTTGGATTTCTTTTTCGAGCCAGAAATTATTTCTCTCCTTCAATCTGTATACTCTGTATGTATCCCAGATCAGACTCTCTTTTGAATATTGTCCTCATGTCTGGGAATGGCGTCTCCTGCAACACTTGGCATTCTTGACTCCATTTAAAGGAGCTGTTCGTCTTAGTAATGATCCCACATTTACAGAAAGGCTTCCATCTCTTGCCCACCGACGAGCTATAGGGAATATATCCCTCTTTTATAAATATTTTCCCGGCTTCTGCTCCATAGAGTTGGCCGGTATAGTTTCTCCTTTAGCAGCTTTAAACAAAGCCACACGTAGTTCCACTTTTATGAATTCTTTTACAGTCCAACTTGAGAGGCCTCGAACTTTCCACTTGGTTCGTTCCTTCATCCCTAGAGTGCCCAGACTATGGAACCTGCTATCCACAGAAGTTTTTTGTTTTCCTCCAAATCTCCAAATATTTAAGTCGGGTAAATAAACTCCCTCTTTCCACACTTCATACACCCACGGTACGTTAGTACTCAGGCGGCAACCTTCGTGAACTGTTCCAAAATAAAAAAATATTGAATAATAAAATGTATTTTAACAAAAAAAAACTTACAGAACAACTTGGTAATTTTTGAACGCTAATTTATTGTTGTTTATAGCTGTGAAAGACACATTTGAAGTTGATGAATTTTTAAAAATTTAATACAAGGTAAAGCAAGGGCTTAACCCAGCAGGCAGTAATTTTCTGCTAGAAGTGAATAGAATTCTTAAACACATCATTAATATATTTGGAAAGTTGTGGAGGACAAATATCATTTTAAAGGTTTCTAGTTACACAATTTTAATAACTTTCATATAACAAAGGAAAATAACAAGTAACTGAAAATTAGACCTCCCTGTAATATCATTTAACAAGCTAACGTGTTAACAATATAATACTCCGGCATTATATTCACTCTCCCCATTAATAACGTAATAATGCATCGAACAAAAATCTATCCATTAGAAATTCAGCATGTGGTCCTTCAACCCTCAGAGTCAAGGGCGGACCTTTCGAATGATTGGCTCAGGAAGAAGGGTGTCTTTTGCACAACGGCTCGTATTGCTTTATCCCTCGTTAAGTCCACATGTTATACTTTCAATTTATACTCCAATTATGCTGAAATGGGTCCCCTTGCCATTCTATGCAATAATGTTATTATTTTTAAATATCGTAATAGCCTGCAGGGTAAAATCAGCATTGGTAAAATTCGGACAATTTAAATCACAAATTGAAATTGGCAGGCAGTATAAGATGTTTTAAAGTCGACCCTTGACAATGGGATTTTGAAAACTATAAGATTTTACATAACATTATAAATGTATATTTTATATAAAGGTTGTATATACAGGGTGTCCCGTAATTAATTGGACATAGGTTAATGTAGGATACCTGACATAAAAATAAAGCGTTTGAGCTCAATATCGCTAAGCAAAATGTTATTGGTTTTTGTTCTACAGGGTGTTAAAACTTATTTTTTACCAAACATTTATTGAAATATCTCGGAATCCACGGGACAGATTAAAGTGAAATTTGGTGTACTTTTATTATTTGGGATGGGGAACACGAATATGATATCTATTTGGCCATTACCACTAGATGGCGCCACATAAAACCACATTGAGTGATTAAAATGATCATAACTTTTTTGACCTCCCTGTACGCACATTTGCGAGTAAAAATAATAAAACAGCATTTAATTTTAGTCAAAAAAGGTATACTTCTTTGATCTCCAAAAAGTAGACCGTTTTCGAAATAAACGGATTTTTTTATTAAGTTGCGCATGAACAAATTATTATCGGAGTTTTGCAAATTAGGCTTTGCCTAGGATGAAAACATCATAACTACGACCTGTCAAGGTGTTCAAGTTTTAATAAGTAAGTCTTTAATTTGGCTATAGTTCGTGTTCTTGTTGTGTTATTTTCGTTTAAAAATGCCGCGTCACAATGATTTTTCTAATGCTCAGATGCGGGATATGGTATGTGTGTATGCCCAAGAAAATTTTTGTAGTCGAAGATCAGCGCAGCGTTATTTAGATCTGTATCCGGATAGAAGGCAGCCAAATCATCAAACGTTTAAAGCATTGTACGGTAGATTAGGCGAAACGGGCTAATTTCGTTCAAAAAACGTAAATGCGGGAAGACCAAGGGTAATTGGAGCGGATATGGAAGATGAAATTTTGGTTCGTGTTACCGAAAATCCTGAAACCAGCTCAAGACGTATTAAGGTAGCCACTGGTGTAAGCAAATCTTCGGTGTCCAGAATTATACGCGAAGAAAAACTGTATCCGTATCACTTCACTCCAGTTCTTCCTCAAGACTTTCCTGCAAGACTCCAGTTCAGTCAATTTTTCAGAGAGCGCCAATTAAATGATCCATTTTTTTGTAATAACATTTTATTTACGGATGAAGCCACGTTCACAAGGAGAGGTGTTTTTAATTGGCGTAATAATCATATCTATTCGATGAAAAATCCTCATGCTTTTCCAAGAACACCATTTTCAACATAAGTTTTCAATAAATATTTGGTGTGGTATCTTTGGGGATTGTATTGTGGGACCGTTTGAATTGCCAGCTAAGCTTGATGGAGAACGTTATCTTAATTTCTTGAGGAATGATCTACTAATTCTTCTAAAGATTGCTCCTAAATTTAGGACTTGACAGTTGGTATATGCACGATGGTGCACCGGCACATTATTCACTGCAAGTCAGAAATTACTTGGACGATGTTTATCCTCATAAATGGGTTGGTAGAGGTAGTGCATATCCGTGGCCTGCGCGTAGTCCCGATCTTAATCCCTTAGATTTTTATTTCTGGGGCTACTTGAAATCACTTGTGTATAAAAATAAAGTAAATAACCGTCAGGAATTGTGCAAAAGATTGTGGAAGGAGTCAATACCATCAGGGCCCAAGAAGAATCATTATTTGGAGTCAGGCAAAATTTAAATAAAAGAATTAAACAATGTGTCCTAGTGGATGGTGAACATTTTGAACATTTATTATAATCAATAGCCTTTTCTAACTTTATCGTTGTTAATTAAATTTTAAATTAACGGCCGAGTGATGATCGCGTTGTTAAATTTGACAATGGACTTAGCAATTGTTAAAAGTTAACAACGGTTTAGAATGTTTAACAAAACGTCATGGTCAGTGTCATTCAATGATTTTAGTATGCAACCTGTCAAAATCTGACATTTTGTTAAACATTCTAAACCGTTGTTAACTTTTAACAATTGCTAAGTTAAGAACGGTTTAGAATGTTTAACAAAATGTCAGATTTTGACAGGTTGTCTACTAAAATCATTGAATAATACTGACAATGACGTTTTGTTAAACATTCTAAACCGTTGTTAACTTTTAACAATTGCTAAGTCCATTGCTAAATTTAACAACGCGATCATCACTCGGCCGTAAGTGTTCATGCAGAACCTAATAAAAAAGGCGTTCATTTCGAAAACGGTCTACTTTTTGGAGATCAAAGAAGTATACCTTTTTTGACTAAAATTAAATGCTGTTTTATTATTTTCACTCGCAAATGTGAGTACAGGGAGGTCAAAAAAGTTATGACCATTTTAATCACTTAATGTTGTTGTATGTTGTGCCATCTGGTGGTAATGGCAAAATAGATATCATATTCGTGTTCCTCATCCCAAATAATAAGAGTACACCAAATTTCACTTTAATCTGTCCAGTGGATTCCGAGATATTTCAATAAATGTTTGGTAAAAAATTAGTTTTAACACCCTGTAGAACGAAAACCAATAACATTTTGCAAAGCGATATTGAGCTCAAACGCTTTATTTTCATGTCAGGTATCCTACATGAACCTATGTCCAATTAATTACGGGACACCCTGTATATACATACATGTATATAATACATACACAAACTATATGATTTATCTGAAATTGCTTCATTAAGATGATACGGAGCGTCAAAAATTAAAACAAATGTTTTTTAAAAATTTTTGAAAACGTGCTTTTGGAATTTAATGTTTCTTAGGACACTTTAAAACAGCGTTTTTTATATAGTGATCGGCTATATAAAAAAAAGTAAAATTGTGGAACGTCATAATAAAATAATAAGTAAATTTAATGTTAAAAATATTAATAACTTAAACAAAAGAAATAAATAAAATACCCTGTTCAAAAAACAAAATTAGACTCTACCCTATTGACCTTGTTGCCATTCCAGACAACTTAAACGGATATTTTCTGGAAAATTTACCAGTTCTACGTCGCAGAGAAATATGACATCTGCATATGCCACACCATCTCCAATTTAAATATGTGTAACTTTTTTTTTGTAGGGTATTCCTAAAAAATGGCGGCTTTGATTTGCGGGAAACCTTTTTAGTAATCCTAAAACACAGTTTTATAATGGTTTCTTGTGTCAACTTTCTTTAATTCAATTTACTTCTAATATTTGCCTATTGCATTTCCATCTATAACGCTTTTCCAACCCATAAAAAATAGTGCCTGACTATATAGCAAAAATTATTTAAATCAATTTGCAAAAATTTAGAAAAAAACAATATATCCTAAAATTTTGACACTCTCTACCGGCGCTTAACGAAGAAATTTTAGTGGCAACTCCAAAAGTTTGGAGTCAGGAGTATGTCCTAAAATTTTGTACACTAAGTTTCGGAACACGCTGTGTATATTTTTAAAAAACCCTTTACATCTGAAATCCATATAGGTGCAAGAACGATTTGATAACTTAGAAAAAGTACCATTCTAGTTAAGACTACTCAAAACTGACTTTCTACGAACTTTTGCTTTATTAATTTTTTTAGAATATTTTGTTACCAAGGGCGTCGATAAGGGGAGGGGGGTAAATGGGGGGTAATTACCCCCCCAAACCCTACTTGCCACGTCGTCGGCACATATATTCTCCCGAAGTCACCGAAATGACAATTAAACTCACAACACACATATATGAAAGTATAGTGCAAATTTGTACCCTAAAATATTTTTACATGCTTAAGCCCATTCGCCCATTCCTATTAATCTACTTCAGCTCTAATCCCATTTCTACGAAAAACGACAAGCAAATTCACAACCCGTCATAACAAGCTTTTCATGAATTCTACTGAGATTTCCTTGGGTTTCTAGACTGTCACGAGGAAAACTACGACGGTTTTACCAAAGAGCCTATTCTTTCGGGGAAAATATTGGCGGAAACAGTTTTATCTTTTATTTCAAAATTGGACTTATCTCTAGAAAACTGCGTAGGTATTGGTACTAATACCTGTAGCATAATGATGTCAGATTAAAAGGGAGCAGTTTCAATATTGCAAAAGTCATTGAAAAACGCAATAAAGTGTCCCTGTTATAATCATTGTTTAAATTTATCCATTTTTAAATCAAGCAATAGCAATAAAAGAAGTGATCAACTTTTTTAAGGCATTTCCTAAAGTACTGGAATATATAAATAATAAAAAAGGATAAGTCTTATGATTTAAAACATGTTTTGGAAAAATTGCTGAAAGCTTAGAGTTAATAGCAGAGTGAAAAGACAAAGAAAGTTCTTCCAAAGCTCGCACATTTTTAGATGCTTTGTTAAACACGACATTTTTAACGTCTTTGTACTGTTTGTCTTATTTTTTACGTTTAACAATTAATTTAAGTAAACTTCTGCAATGTAAGAATATAGATAAAAATAGGGCCGAAACCCTAGTTAAAAATATAATCTCGGTTCTTAATGATAAAAGGCAAAACGCAGAATCGTATTTTGAGAAGGTATTCAAAGAAGTGAAAGAACTTTATAAAAAAAATTAACTTGACTGTCTTAATACCTAGCACGGACGTATATAAGGGGGGGTTAGGGGGTCCGGACCCCCCCCATTCATATCCATCTTACTTGTCCAACAGAAAAAAATTACACTGCCCCCGCCGCCGCCCGCGCTTTTGTGGCGTGCACCAAATCAAGCTAGTCTAGTCTGTTTTGTCTCTTCGCGTTGCGCAATTGTTATAATACAGAAAGAAGTGTCGCTTTTAAAAAGTATAAAACGAACAAATCAGGTATCTCTTTTGAGTTTTTTTTCTAAGAAAGAGAAACCAAAGCCCAATGAACTTTTGTCAAAGACAATGTGGACCTTCGTAACTTTTATTGCCTCTGCCCTTGGACGTCTTGATTTGTAATGGTCCAGCGTAGTCAACTCCAGAGTGGGAAAATGGTTGTGATGGTGTAACTCGTGCTGTCGGAAGTTGTCCCATTAATTGCTCGGCTGTCTGGGCCTTGAATCGAATACACTCTATGCATTTTCCAATGTTAGTTTTGACTGTTCTTTTTCCATTGACGATCCAGTACATTTGCCGAATGTATGCTAATGTTAGCTGGTTTCCGCCGTGTAGGGTTTTTCAATGAGCATCATTAATAACTAATTTGCTAAGGTGACTATGAGAATGCAAAATCGCAGGGTGTTTGGAGTTAAATGACAGATGCGTTTTCTGCAGTCTTCCCCCTACACGAAGAATCCCATCAGCATCTAGAAATGGATTAAGATTGAGTATCTTACTAGCCTAAGCAACTTGCTTTTTCTCTAGTAGAGCATCAATTTCCTCTTTGGGGACCCCTCCCTTGTCAAAGCTATAGCTACGTCCGTGATACCTAGAACTATAGGACGACAAATAAATCGTTTCAACGTTGGTTCTTCAGATGCCCAAGAGTACTTCAGACGAAGTATTTTTATTCTACTTTTAGATAATATAATATCAGATATTACTTTCCGTTTCCACGAAGAAGTTTATAACATTTTATCCATTAACAGTTTAATTTCATCAAGTTTTTTCAATATGTCAGATATTGAGTTAAAATCTTTTGAGAAAAACTTGGTTAATTACTTATCCAAATTCAAAAATGAAAGTAACGACATAATTTTGATGCTGGTTAAAACTGAGTTAGAACTATGGTTTAAAAAATGGAAAAACGAAACAAATATCCCAGATTCTGCAATTTCAACTCTTAAAACGTGTGTTAAACAGTTATACCCTTATGTTCATTTAGCATTATATCGTGTATGTACTATGCCAGTAAGCGTTGCATCCTCGGAGAGAAGTTTTTCTGCACTAAAAAGATTGAAAACGTGGTTACGGGCATGGATGAGTCAAGAACGATTAGTTGGTCTAGCGCTTTTACATGTGAATAGAGACATACCAATAAATACAAATTCCATTGTGGACAGATTTGCAAAAATGAAAAAAGACATTTGGATTTTATATTATAGTTGGTGTTTAATACTTGATTTCAATAAAGCGGTTTTCTTTTAAAAGTTATGGTGAACAAAAAATTGTCAATTTAAAAATAGTAATTTAGGATTAAGTTCTTCTTTGTTTCGTTCATAATGTAACAAAAGGATATTGGTACATATTTTATGTATGTATATTCTATAATAAGTTACTTTATGACTGAATACATGTTTGCATTGTAATTAAAGTTTGAATTAGTTAGTGCATTGTGTTATTTTTCAATTATTAATAACTTCGCAAATAAAAGCCCTTGTAGGTAAATTATATTTAATTGTTCTATATTTTTGATATTACTATACTTTGGATACAAAAAAACAAAGAAATTCAGGCGAAAGATATATAAGAAAAATGATATTATTATTATATATTTTTTTTTTTGTATAAATGGCTAAAAAATGATGGGGTTTTTGGAAATTTTTTTCCGCCTAAAATAAGGGGGTTTCGGAATAAAAGAGTCTAAAAACCCTTTTTTGGACCACAAAAATTTTTCGTTAAAGTTTCTGAAAAAAGGGGAAAAACATTATAAATGTTTTTAAACATCAAAAAAAAAACGTTAAACAAAAGATCTAATTATTTTTGATCTTTTCAAACTGCTGTAATTTTTTTTTAAAATTTTTTTAATTCAAAATAAATTTTTAAAACCCGCGTTTTTCCTTTTTTTGTTTAGTTTAGTAAGATGAATATTATCAGATGTAAGGGTGATAATAGAGTGCTACAAAAAAAAAAAAAATTTCGAGTGGTCCCATTTATGGTAATTTTTTCGTTATAATAGGGTTGTTCCCAAAGGTCTTATCAAATCTCTAGAGTTTATGCCTTTTTTTAATTGAGGACCTTCTTGCGATACATCAAACGAAAATTTTGGTAACCCATTTTTTAAAAAAGTATAATTGGAAAATGGATTGAGGATTTAACGAGTGTTTCATATTAGAGCTATTTTATAGATTTTATCCCCCAAACTTTTCATGGGTTATAATTTTATAAAACCCCAACAAATACCAAAAACGTATGATGTAGAAATCCTAAATATAGGGTAAAATTAACCCCAAAAGGGGACTTTTGGGGGTTTTTTGTTTTAAAAAGGCCCAAATTAAGTTTTTCAAATTCCAAACGATTTTCCCGTTAATTTATGCTGTTTAAGTGCCAGTAATTATTCAGCAAAAATGCGTGTTAAGGCATTATTAATGGAAGGAACCCCAACAACGTCTTAAAGTTTTATACATTTTTTTTGATTACAACTTTTTTAGCAATACATTACCCACCGGCAAAAGAATATCTGCTAAAAAATTCAATTAAAGTAAACATTTTTTGTTTTTTTGTAGGGGAACTTGACTTTTGAAAATGACAAAACAAACAAAATCAATAAAAAATTTAGTGCAAGTTTTGGACAGAAAGTACTAAAAAGAGTTTTTTTTAAATTTAATTAAAACATGTTGCGCAAACAAGGCCGTTTATCCCCTAATGTTTTTAATTTGGATATCAAAAAATTTTGAAAGTCTTTTTGACATTCCGTATAAGGGTGATAACACCAATTTTTTTAAAAAATGAAAAACTTTAAGACGTTTTTGGGAAATTTCCTACCATTCAGAGCTAATTATAATAACGATTTTTTGCTGAATAAGTTAACACACTTAAAAGAAAATCGTTTAAGGAGAAATCTTTCGAGAAGGACAGAAACTTCAACTTGGTTTTTTTAAAACAGAACACACACACATTTTCCCTTTGGCGTTCAATAAATTTCCCAAATTTTGGATTTCAAACAGCACTTTTTGGGATTTTTGGCCCCCATACTCAAAAATTAAAACCATCGAAAAGGGGCAGGGCATAAAAAATTCAGAAATGAGCTTTCCCAAAAATGAAAGATCGTTGAAATCCGTCAATCATTTAGTTATAGTTTTTTAAAAAATTGATTCAAAATTTGACGTTTAGAAGGGATCCGCCAAAAAATCCTAATTTAAAAAAGGCATAAACGCAGAGATATTGATTTAACCCTTGTAAAACCCAATTTTAAGACCAAAAAAATTACTACTAAAATGGGAAATTGAATTTTTTTTTTAAATCTATTGATCACCCAAAATATTATCTTACTAAAACTAAATGAATACAGCTTAAAAGAAGAAAATTTTTTTTTAAATTGTTTTAGATATTCAAAAAGTTAATTTTTTAAAAAAATTAGGGTTTTAAAAGTAAAAAAAAAAATTAAAAGGAGATCTTTTTTTTGGGAGTTTATTTGACCAGATTTTTATCAATAACCAGTTATTTTCCAAAATAACAGTTTATGTAAAAATTTTGCGGTTAGGTTTTAGAGTTGTTTTCCATCTAAAAATTTCCCCCCGGAAAAAATATTATCGACGCCCCTTTTTTGTTACGACAAGATGTACGAGCAACTTTTAATATGGATTAACGTTTGTACATTTTTAGTTTTAATTACAAATTCTTTTGTGACCCTAATCACTTTTAAAGGGCAAAAGATACATAAAGCCCCTTTTACCTAAATCGAAAATCCTAATCCTTCGTTTTAAATTTCAAATATGACTCAATAGATGGGTGACAACAAAGCCCACAATTTATGCCTCTAATTATTGAAAGAAATTTTCCATTCTTAAGGGAAAAGGACAAACCATCAAAGTCGGGAAAAATTCATCTTTTGATGATGTTAATCTTGGCATATATTTTTTAAGTTTAAAAACAAAAAAGTTTAGTTTTAAAAACCTTGTTTAAACCCAGCTGCCAAATAAAGGTCGTGCATTAGTTTGTAATTTTCTTCCCAGTGATAATATTGTCATTTCAATAAAACTAATCGACATCTAACCGAATTTTCGTATTGAACCAGTTATAACCAAACAAAATCGATATTTTCCTACTGGGCCGTTTGGTTGACTTTGGTTATTGCTATTAATTATAAGGGATAGAACCTTTTTCCCTCACAATTTTTGTGCGCATGCGTCAGATCAGCCATTTTTTCGTACTGTTTTTGTAAACAAGCATGTTAAAAAGGGGCCCGTAAACAAATTAAATAAAAAATACTAAAGAAAGTATAGTTATTGAAGAAAAGAAATACGAAAATAAAGAAAAAGTGCCTTAATTAGCAAATAGGTTTTTAATCGATTATTATAAATATCAGTACGAAAAGGAACGAAAAAGAGGGTTTTTATGGAGTATGTAAGAGTACCCTATAAATCATTTAAATACAATACAATTTTCAATAACAATTGTATATATGTGTAGGCCTAATTAGAATAAAATTATAGATACTTTTTTAAAAAAGAAGAGCCTAACCCCTCCCAAACAGCTCACCTTTTTTTCCCTTTTTTAAAAACGTCCATGACATTTAAATACCTTTTTAATTTCGTACAATTATGGGCCTTAACTGAATTATAAATTAGTGAAGCACCATCAACGATTTTTTCCAGTAAATGATTTAATTGGGAAGATAATATTGCATTCCCAGCCATTGTCGCTCAAAACAGTACGAAACTTTTGAATTGCCGCTATTTCAACATGGCGACTGCGCTTGCGCTTGTCACATGATGAAAAGGCCTATTGTCAAATTTATCAATTGGTTAGTATTACTATTCTCAGGGGCTTATGCACACAGCAATAAAATACACATTGTCACATTAATTAAGGTATTTTAAACTTCTCTTTGTTGTAGTAAGATTAGTTCTGATTAGTAAAAACGTGGATATGCCGCAGGCGTATTGAATAATCCGACTTTTTGCAAAAAGACTAGGTGTTTTGAAAAATGCCGGCGTTTTGAACAATTCAATACATTTCTGCAGCCTGGCTATTTTCAGGCGTTTTTCAAAATAACTAACCAGAGCTAGGCGGATTAAACAGTAATTTAATTCCTTCTGAGAATGAAAAACATTAAATTTGAATATTTTTTTTTCTCAAGATTTAAGTTAGAATAAACAATTTATTATTAATTATTATTTACTGATATTGATATTGTCCTCAAAAGTATAGTCATCGGTGATTTCATCCATTCTTTTTTACTTTAAAAAGGTAATAAAACAAAAACAAGTGTCTTGGTTAATCTCGTAAAATAACAAATAATGCATACATTTCCTCGCGTCTAGAGATACCCCGACTCACGAGCTTCTTGACAGCGTTGACACAAGAAACGCTTTATTATGCAGGGACTCGGCTAAAAAATTACATTTTAATGTAATAATTTAGGGTCATTTTTAATAAGTCCCCGCATTTTTACGTCTGAAATATAATTGGGGAAAATAAAAAGCCATGACCGACTAGAACTTAGGGCTTTTGAATTTGTCTAAATTATTTGTAGAAGTTATAAACAAAATGTTAACAACGTATTAGAAAAAACCCGAAGAATATTTAATTACACTGTAAAAAAAAATTATAAATTCTACCATATCAAAAATAATAAAAATTTTGTTAATAACTTCTATGTAGAGATAATTTAGACAAATTCAAAAGCCCTAAGTTCTAGTCGGCAATGGTTAGTTCTGGTTAGCAAAGCGGCTTTTTATTTTTCCAATTATATTTTAGACGTAAAAATGCGGGGACGTATTAAAAAAGACCCCAAATTATTACTTTACACATTAAAATTTCATTTTTAAGGTTATAACACTGTCAAGAAGCGCGTAAGCCGAAGTATCTCTAGACGCGAGTCATACATTTTAGGTTAGAAAAACCGCGTAAACGTAGAGGTTCAACGTTTTGTGAAATCTGACTAGTTATTTGTAACAAAAATGACATAGTTGTTCAATCCGCCTAGCTCTAGTTAGTCATTTTGCAAAACGCCTGAAAATAGCCAGGCTTGTTGCAGAAATGTATTGAATTGTTTAAAACGCCGGCATTTTACAAAACACCTAGTCTTTTTGCAAAAAGCCGGATTATTCAATACTCCTGCGACACATACATACCTTTAGAAGTCTGAAATTGTAACTTCCGCAAGTTAAAGCTTAATTTATGCATAAGATGAAGATGATTTCGTAGATCCCTACTGCATATTTAATTTTAATAGATTCCAAACGATTGTACATACACATTTTTAACGTGGCCATATAAATTTGGTAGAAAACTAACCACATCTAACCACCAACGGCATTTTAAAATTTGTTTCAACAACTTTCACCAAAAATTGAAAACAATAAGAACAGAAAATCTAGAACTAACCAGAACTAACCTACTACAAAAAGGAAAGGTAAAAATACTCAACTGAATTTGGCAACATCGCTGATTTCGTTGCTTTCGTCCTCGCGCCCATCCTCGGGAGCTGTTTTTTAATTGAATTGTTGGTTGGCAATTGCTTTAAAAAATCCCTTAGTACAACAAAATTTTTTTTTTATTTTAAGTTTCATTACCAAAAAAAAAGCACAATAACCGTTTTAAAACCAAATTTGGTAAAAAATTTAGTTCTGCTTAGTTCTGGCTAACGGAATATTGTGAGACATAGGCATACCTTTAGATATTTAAGGGGATTTTTTAATGTTAATACTAAAAAGAAAAAAAAAAAGGGTTGTTTCCTTTTTTTTGATTAAAAAAAATCAAAAAAATTTTTAAAATTAAATAAATAAATAAAAAATTTAAAAAAAATTTAATTTTTTTTTATTAAAAAAATTTATATTTATATTATATAATAATAAAAATTTTTTTTATATATATATATATATATATATATATATATATTTTTATTATATTTTTAATTTAAAATATTTAAAAATAAAAATTTATTTTTTTAAAAAAATTTTTTAAATTAAAAAAATTATATTTTAAAAAAAATAAAAAATACCGTGGGGGGGGGGTAAACGGGGGGCCCGGGGCCCCAATTTGGGGGGCGGCCGCATTTAAAATAAAGAAATACAGTTTTTTTCAAAACAAAATAAAAATAGAACTTTTAAATGAAATCTTAGCCTTTAGGACCATTGTCACAAATTTGCAAACACCTCAGGACATTTTAACGCAGATAATTAAAAACAAACTATGTTCCTGTTTCCCTAATTTAACAATAGCCATTAGAATATTGCTCACTTTACCAGTAACTGTTGCACCGGGAGAGCTAAGTTTTAGTAAGCTTAAACTTACAATTATTTAAGATCAACAATGTTTCAAGAAAGACTGACAAATCTTGCATTAATATCTATAGAACAAAACATTTGCAATAATTTAGATTTGTCAACCGTAGTTGATAAATTTGCAAAAAAAAGCAAACAAGTATTATTATAGAATATGTACATTTTTGTGTTTCGTTTTGGTGAAATTTTATTTTAGTTTGACATTTATCTATGTAAATTATGTTAATATTGTAATTAAAAGTATGTACATCATTTTAATTTTAGTTAAACACCATTTGTTTAGTATTTCCTCTTCCTTCTTGTTTTTGAAAATGTTTTATTTTTTTCTTCTCTACAACAAAAAAACGTAATTAGATAAAGGTAAGTACTGTTTACAACTTAGAAAAAGTTAAAAATACAAAGATTAATATTACTAAAAGAAATTGTCGAGAAAGGGCGGCTTTTTTCTATTTCGCACGGGGCGGCCAAAGTCACAGGATCGGCCCTGTTCCTAGTTTATATCAAACTTGGATGCAAAGACATGATTGTAATAAAAAACAAGACAAGCCAATTAATTAAATGAAATTTGATACTAACAATGAACCAAATGATTTTATTTTGACAAATTATGTAAGTCAGGGGCGAACGCTAGCAGTATTTTTAGAAGGTAAAAATTAAAAAAATAATATAGGTGAATTAAAATTAATTCAAAAAAGATTTGATACGCACTGAAAGAGCCATTCGGGTTTGTTAACGAATTTTTGGAATTAATTTTGAAAAAATGTATATTATTTAGTATTAAAATTGGATGAAATAGAAATTTCGGTAATTGTCTCGAAAGTTGCCTCCTCTCCAATTTTGACCAAATTTGGTATATGGGGGTTTTTTGGGGCGCTGATTACGAATCTGAAAAAATATTTTTTCGGAACTTACCTCATTTCTATATTCCTCCTTCTTTTTGTACACAATTCTTGATTTTTACACTAAAGTGGCACTCAATATTTTATAAACACCTTTTAAAACCTTGCATTTTTATTTATTTTACATCTTTTTTCCATTAAATTGGGAACTTTTAAGTTTAAAGGCAGCAGCCATATTTGTTTATAAAACCCCTAGTGTATACATGGTTGCGGCCACGTTGGAGCGCGTGAAAGTGGAGGTTTGCAATTAAATGGAAAAAAGGTGTAAAATAAATATAAAAACAAGTTTTTAAAAAGTGTTTGTAAATTATTGTGTGCCAATTTAGTGTAAAAATCAACAATTCTGTGCAAAAAGAAGGATGAATGGTGTAAATAAGGTTAGTTCGTTTTTCAACTTTGATGATGAATATCTCGAAAACGAAACGTTGCAGAATTTTTTTTCAGATTCGTAATTAGCGCCTGTATACCAAATTTGGTCAAAATCGGGAAGGAGCCAACTTTCGAGACAATTAACGAAATTTCAAATTTGAAAAAATTTGTAAGATATACAGGTCTACGTTAACAGAATTTTTTAGGTGATCAAAACTAAACAAATATGTATACAGTGTCTTTCGGAAGTCCCGCAAAAGTGTCGTACTTCAAAACGGCAATAAGAAAAACTATAAAAATAACTATGTAGTGATTTAAGCAAATGCAAAGCCCTATTTATTTTTATTGCAATTAGTTTAGCACCCCAAAATTAGTCTATTACTATAGACCTCCATATTTCAGAACTTTATTTTATGTAGTTTCTGACTCTAAGTTTTTTTTCAAAAGATTCAATACTGCCTCTTATTTCGTAAACGCATGTAGAAAAAATGTAAACTTGCTACACAGTGGTTTCAGGATAGGCTCTATTCGATTATGATATCTGCAACGTTACCAAATCTACACTTTTTGAGAGAACGTAGGCAATTTCCAAAGCAATTTCGTTTCTTCAAATATAAAGCCCACTTTATTTTATTGCAGTAAACTCCGCGCATTGATATAACTAAAATCTTTAAATGTTGGAACTTTATTTTACGTATAGTTTCTGACTTAATATGGTTTCAGCAAGATGGGGCATATATTATTCCAGAGAGGTGCGTACACTTTTTAACGAAACATTTCCAAACAGGTGAATTGGACAAAGAAGAAACATGAGGTGGCCAGCCCGATCCCCCAACTTGACACCTTTCAACTTTCTCTTTTGGGAATATTTAAAAAATTGGATTTATGTGAAGCGGGAGTTTAATTTTCTTAAATGAAAATGCAGATTTGCCATACTTCAGAAACTATATAAAATAACGTTTTGAGATTTAGAGGTTTTAGTAATAGCAATGCTTTAAATTTATTGCATTAAAAATAAACTGGGCTTTCTATTTCTTTATTTTAAAAAGTATACACTTGGCAAATTTGCAGATTTTATTATCGAATCGGGCATATCCTAAAACCACCATGTAGTAATTTTTAGATATTTCGGATGTGCCTTTTGCGAAATACAAGGCAATTCTGGGATGTTTGACTAAAAATTGAGAGTTGCCATATTTCAGTTCTGACATATCGAGGTTTTAGTAACAGCGGGGTGTCTTATTCATTGCAATAAAAATAAACAGGGCATTGTATTTGAAAAAACGAAGTTGCTTACTTTATCTCAAAAAGTATGCATTTGGAATATTTGGCATACCCTAAAACCACTACGTAGTAATTTTTACCTTTTTGCTTATTGTCGTTTACAAAATACAAGATGGTTTGGGAACTTCTGAAAGACACTCTATATTATACAAAGACCTAATGCACAAACAACTTATTTGAATGAATGCCTTAAAACTGCCGGAATATGCAATTCATAGGCGTACACAAACTAAAATGTTTTAGGGGGCGAAATTATTCAAAAAATACATATAAAAAAGCGAAACCCCAAATTTGTTAAAACGGATAACAAATTTTAAAACCGGGGAAAAATTTCGATTTTTTGGGATAAATTTTTAGGAAAAATATTATAAAAAAGTTTTTAAAATTTAGAACTTTTAAAAGATTAAAAGGGGGGGTTTTGATGCGGTTTGGGGTCGGGAAAAGGATGGGAGGGGTGGGCGGGCTAACAAACTCCCACCCACGATTTTCGTATAGTCGCATTAAAAATATTATTTTTATTTAGGTTTTCCCCAAATTCGGTGTATCGATGCGCTGTTGTTTCCCATTGAAACCCCTAGGGGAGATAACTTTTTCGGTAATTTTTTTTCCTTAAATGAAAAAAATTAAACCATTTTAAAGGTAAGGAAATAATCGGCCTCTGAGGGTTTTTTGAAATATAAGTCGAGTTGAAAAATAGTATCTAAACATAACCGATTTTAGGGTGAATTTCACTCAAGGAAATATTAAAAACTAAATAAATTTAAAAAACTATAACAGCAGAAGCCTAGATTTAGGTGTTGGCTTTCATATAGTTTTTAAAAATTATCGATAACATACTCGTTTTTGAGAAAAACATATCCCCGAACCCCAAATTGGAGCCAATTTTTGCCTCTTAATTTTTTGAAAAATATTAACTGCACAAGGTTATATTAAAATCAAGATTAAATTTTTGTATCATATTGTTAACAGACATTATACGAGCATACACGGGCGTAGCCAGAATTGTGTATAAGGGGGCAGACAAAGAAAATCCCAGATTATATTGTTTGTTTTGATCGTTGTTTTTACCATATGAGCAGAGGAGGTAGTAATTAAAAAAATAAATAAAAAGCAGAAATAGCTTGAATGAATGCGAGCGGCGACCAATGAAAGCGGACAATATTGGCTGATCAGTTGCCTCCCCTCTCACCCCGCATCCCGCCCACCCGCTCCGCTCCTATGTCTATTTTACTTAGGGTTCTTTACTACTTTTTTAAAGTTTTTTTGGGTTTTCACAAAACGTTTTATGATTCATTTTTCTATAACAAAAAAAACTATGCTACCCTTGTCGTTATAAGTGACATTTTTTAGAGTAAGAAATGATGTAAACAAAAATTATATTAGAGATCACATCACATATAGTTGGATTTCACAAGCCAGCCTTTAAGCCTGATAGTTTCTTAAGTCGCAAGAATTACAGTTTACCAGCGAATGACCAAACTTCTAAGGGGGGGCAGCTGCCTCCCTGCCCGTACCTCGTTACGCCCATGCGAGCATAATGTTTAAAATGTTATTTTTAGCAGACATGTTTCTAACATGCATCGATTATTTAACAGACAATAAATCTGCAAAGTCGTGGCAATAATAATAACAGTTTTGTGACCAATACAGTCACAAATCTAACCAAAGAGAAAAAAGCATTTTATCTTTCTTCATGTTGACACCAAAGATTCAAACTGGTCTAAGTTTAAAGTAAAAAATTATTAATAGGTATACCAAAACAGTGTTTACTGTTCAGTTAAATAGTTCTATATCCCCTATCTCAGCCATCATTACCATGTGTCAACAAGATGGCCGTTGTTAAATTTCCTTTGTTCAAAACGTGGCTTGTCAGCGAGAGGGTGCGATCAATGGGGTGCAGCATTATTATGCAAAGGGAAACGACTACCATCGACAACATAATCTGTTATTACAGGCATTGCTACGACTTTTAAAGAGAATTTATTGATCGAATGTAATGACTTAATGAGATTATTTCAAGAAGTGTGGCTTTGCGAGCTGTAAACCGGCTGACCACGAGATCGTTATCCAGTAAGTTTAGCTTGTTCTGGATATACAGTATATCCGGCGATGGGGTAGACAAGAGGGCAAACGGACCAAATTTTTTTTCCAGGAAAAGCCATTCTTTATAAAAAGTTTTGCTTGCCGAAAGAATACGATTGTCGATGGAAATAATTAAAAATTGTATACAGGGTGTCTCAAAAGTTAAAAATTTATTTTTTACAAGAATAAAGTACCCTAATTTTAAGGTTTTCAACAAAATGCTACTTAAGAAAATTGTTTGAAATTATCATATCTTTTAGAATATTGATTTTCCTTAGGTTTAGATTGTAATCATTTTTACGGTTTAAATTTGCATTTCAGTGAAAAGTTTCGTAGGTATACCTTTGATTTTGTATACCTTTAAATATCACCTTTGAATAGGTACTTCACAAATAAATTCTGACAGTATCAACTTCTGAATATTTTATTAATTTTTACAAATGTTAACAACGAAGCAAAGAATACATTTAATCCAATGTTATGGTAAAGGATATTTTTCATACCGATACGTGATAGAAAAATTTCATGAAAGGGTTCCCTAATGTACCTGTGACCAAATGGGCGGTCTGCATGCTAGTAAAAAAAATTCGAGAAACTGGATCTGTATGATCTTGAAAAAAGTAAAAAAAAATCCTATAATGACAATGATGCTTTTAAATTTTAATTAATAAAAAATCTCTATAAACTGTGCTACAACACTTTAAATTTAATTGGTGCAGATTTAAAACACGCAACTGTCAGTATTTTAAAATGGAATTTTAAATTTAAACCAAAGATGCTACTTATTTTAAAAACATATTTCATATTAAAAATAGTTTAAAAACTTAATTTAGAGATAATAATACTTCAATGGAAATAAAAGCAACACATGGCTGTATCCAGAATTTTATTTTAAAGTAAAAATAAAGAAAACATACAAGGTGATTCATTGAAAAATCCAAAGTCCATGTCATTTTTAGATAAACTGAAAGTTGGATAAAATACGGTTACTTATAATTTTTCTATTAGCAATTTCCAAAATGTAATTTTCCTTGGGCGGTATATTTTTCAATAGGCTTAGATATTCGACCTTATGATGGTATGTGTAGAACCAGAATCTAGTACCATTTCACATTCTGACCAAGCGAAAGCCATTGTATGTACTGCAACCGGGATACTATTATTATTGTTGTTGAAAGGTAGCACCTAGCCAACTTCTTCTTAATATCATAGTGTGGTTTTCTTCCATTTGCTTTTTAAGTAATATTCTTTGCAACTCCTTCATCACTCTTGCACAATCATTATTTAAATTGCCGTCTTCTAAAACAAAGTTTATACTTGGAACTTTTGTCTGACTCCTAGATATTTTTTAGCTGTTTTAAGTTAAAGTGCATAGGCAAGAGCTTCAGATATTCTCTTAAGTCTAGCCATTCTTGGTTCATATCCAAATCGCGTAAACCTTCAGTGAAACTACCAACTGCTTATTCTTGTTTCATTTCTTCCGGGTAGACTGAATACATTAGAATTATTACCCCTACGATATCCGCTTCATTCTTCTGAAGGCTTTTGTTGTATCTTTGTCTTGTTCCTTGGAACTGCGCCTTATTAACTTCCTGTAAGTGTGGTTCACCGTATTTTATTTTCAGATAATTCACAATGGATTCATAGTCACATTGCTTTGCTTCGAGAATGTTTCTTAACACCTCCATGGTTTCACCTCGAAGAGAGCTAGGACCTTTTCTGGTAAACTTCAATTGTTATCGTTGGCAACAGCTTCAATTGTCGAAGATACGTAACCCATCATGGGTTACGTATTACTGGTGAATATAATAAATCTTAGAACCAACAAAATTTAAAATCAAAACATCAGTAGTCATTAAAACATATTTTTATTTAATTTTTGTCAAAGGGGTGGTTCTTAAGGGTTGCTAGGGTGTAGACAATAAAAAATTAGTTCAAGTAGAGATAATAAACTGTAATACTACAATTACGCAAAATCTAAAAATAGGCAGTCATTAGATATTTTTTTATTTTATTTTCTGCAAAGGGGTAGTTTTTAGGGGTTGAAAAGTGGTAATTAATAGTAAAAAAAAAGATTCTGGCGGTTTGCTTTTAAATTTTAATTAATAAAAAAACTCTATGACTGTGCTACAAACTTTTAAATTTAATTGGGCAGTTTAAACCTGCAACTGTCAGTATTTTAAAATGGAATTTTAAATTTAAACAAAGATGCTACTTATTTTAAAAACATATTCCTCGAAAGGGTATTAAATTCAGCCAGTTTTAAAAAACCGCAACCTACACACCATTTACTGAGTGTTCCTCAGAAGTGGCTAGCCACTGTAACTTTTTTCGTTAAAAGCGATTTAAAAATAAATTTAAAAATTGTATATGTCTAAGAGCTAGAACAAAATTTTTTTGACTGTTTATTATTTATTTAACATCCGGTTTAATGTATTTATATCCCTCTAGTTTAAAAACTTAATTTTGAGATAATAATACTTCAATGGAAATAAAAGCAACACATGGCTGTATCCACAATTTCATTTTAGAGTAAAAAGACCATGTCATTTTTACTACTTTCTGAACGACTCCTGGAACTAGCTATTTTTTAAATTTGTGGCTGTAAATGTTACATTTTCTTGTTGCATTTGGCCTTAAGCTAACTGTACACTTGTACAATCTGTTTATATCTTCTTTAACAACTTCTTTAGTAAGTTTTAATTCAAACAAAAAACAAGTTTCTTATTTTATCTTGGCTTTGATAAAATTCTCCTTTTAGGTTTTCTCAAATCTTCATCATCTTTTTTTAGCTCTTGTTTCATTTTCTTTTTGGCTTTTTTAAACTTCTTTTTTTTTTTTTTGATCTGTTGACTTGTTTCTGCTTGCCTGATTTTTATTTGTTGCTTTATTTTTTATTGATCTTCTTATCTTCCTGAATTTTCTTTATTTCTTCTTGACTCGCCTTTATTTCTTTTTAGTCTTCTTTCATGGACTCTTGTTTGGTCTTAATTTATTTTTTTAAATCCTTTTTCATAGAATCTTGACTGGTCTTTATTTATTTTTTTAAGTATTTTTTCACGGAACCTTAACTTTTATCATTTCTGCTTGTTTTTCCATCATTTGCTATGTTAGGCTACTTTTTTGTTGCTATTTTTCGTGAATTCTTGTTATTTTAGACAGGTTTTTTGAGGTTGGGAAGTTTCTGTGTTTCTGTGATGTGACAGCTCCATTTTGACCCCGGATTCGTGTGCAGAAGAAAAAAGGACTTCGGATAGAATCGCGCTATTCGATTGCTAAAAATCCTTACTAAAAAATATTGTGTCGACTCTAACCCTAAAGCCTTTAATTTCGATCATACGATTAAATAACACCAGTGGCATCAGCAGCAGATTTATCAACCAAACGATGGCACGTTTCAAGGGTACTTCAGACAGTCAAGAGTTTCGAGGGCCGAAAATGCAACTTTCGAGTGTCTGACGTCTGAAATTAGTTTGTACTTTCGAGAATTTGATTATGGTGGTGCGATGTCGGGGTGACATATGCGGGACTAGTGTTTCTGTAAAAATAATTGTAAACTTTTTGCCTCTCTGCATTAAAAAACCAAATTATATAACTAAATTACTTTGATAATTTTTATTTAAATATTTTTGTTTTTCCATATTATTCAAAATCAGAAACCTTTTGGAGGGGGCAAATATATATTTATATTGTTTTAACAATATTTATGATATTTAAATGAAACATTTTTTTTTCTTAAATCGCTGTAACTCTTTAAACATTAATTTTTGTTATTTTTACACATAATTTTTTAACATTTAAACAACTCTGAAAAACATATTCTATATTATTACACATTTAAGAAAATATAACAAAATTTAAATAAAGGGTTATTTATCATCATCATAATATCATTGTATACTCACAATATATGGTGCTGAAACTGCCAAAAACTTGAATAAACTTCGAAACAATAAAACGTTTCATAGCATTAGCTTCAAAAGGTAAAAGTGTACAAGTCCAGCAATGAAAAATTAATTCTCTAATCCCTCCTAAAGAATGGGATTGGCAAAAAAAAGATTATTTAAATCCAGTAAAAATGACGCAACCAGCAGCACCTGAAAACGTCTTAAAAATCATATTTTGCTTCTGCAAAACAAAATGCGGTTCAGCATGTGGCTGCAGAAAAAGTGACATTCATTGCTCACCGGCTTGCAGGGTATGCAGTGCAAGTGACTGCGAAAACCACCCACCACTTGAAGAAGATAAAATCTCCGATACGCAAAACATAAATGAAAATTAAATTTTCAATTTTTGTATATGTAAGTAAAGCAGAATTTTTTTAACATTTAATAAAATATTTTAAAAATACTGATAGATATCTCTTCCTAATTTTTTTTTTTTTTAATTTTATCATATTTTCTTAAATATCTAATATAGAATATGTCTCTCAGAGTTGTTTAAATCCTTAAAAAAATATAAATGTTTAATTTTGTTATCTATATTCATTTTATGTCACTATTATATAAAAAAAAATCTGAAAAGCAATTATAACAGTCCCGAAATTGAGTTAAATTTCTGCTTTCAGAAATTGAAGTTCACGATATCTTTAAAACTATGAAAAATGCGATAAATTATTTTGAAACTCTTTTGTAAATAATTTAATTATCTAAAAAGGTTAAAAATACGGCCCGGGGGCCCCTCCCCCACGGTCAGATTTTGTCCCCGCGGAAGTAGCATACTTGAAAACTCCTTTTAGAGAACAAATTTTTAAGAAATTAAATTTATTTCTGAAGTATTCTAATTTTATCTTAAATAATTATTAATATGACATCTCATTGATATGGTCATGGGCTAACTCCGCTAACTCATAACATTCTTGTAGGCTTATTGTTATTTTTTTGTGATGTTGGATAAAAAACACAGAATTGTAATGAGTAAAGACATGTAAATATGCAGAAAATTTAACTTCAGTATATAATAACTAACAAATTTTGAAATGAATCCAACTAACATTTTAATTTTAAATAATCACATAACTTATAACAAACATTGACATATGAAATATTAGTTTTGTAATTGAATTTTCCCAAAGGTTTGTATTGTGGACTAATTTTACTTGTACCAATTATTAAAAGAGATTTAAAATGCTCATCAGTTAATTTCGATCTGTAAACATTTTGTGTTTATTTTAGAAGGTTTTCTCCACAAATAAGTAGTACCAAAAACAGAAAACAACCACGAGCAAAATTTTCAAATTATCAAATTGTGTCAGTGGAAGACTCTTAATAAATTCCAACAAAGATGAGTTTTGATCTTAATTTGATTGCAAGGGTCAAAGTCCGAGAAACGAGAATCAAAATTTATCTTAAAAGGGCACTCAAAGTTTCGATTGCAAAATCGATAGGAAACTCAGTCTCAGAAAGTGTGGTTGAATATTTCACATGTTTTAAAAGGGAAAAAAACATTTACTTCGTATTTTGGATTGAAACAGTCTCAATTTCATCCGGAATGATTTGATTTTGGGAATAAATCAGGAAGATGCTGGTTTTCTCCTTGCAATCCGAAATTCAGTTCGTTCACATGTTTTGTCAAATAACATAGAATGCTAACTTCCACAGCCATGCGTTGTTTTGTAATTCAGTAAGAGGGCGATGCTTTTCATTAAAAAAAAATTTCGATCACTGCTCGAAGTTAAAAAAAGCCCCTGAAGGATTTTACAACTAAGCCAGCGAAAAGGCAGTATGATAAGGTAAGTCAGTTTCTCCAATCTCTTCAATAAATTGTCGGAATTGTCGGTGTTTCCACCCCAAAAAGATCTGATAAAATTAACAGTTGATATGACTGGTTTCAGAACGTCAGACATATCCAAACTTTTTTCCGCACAAAGACTGTTGATGAATGATACAAAAAACTAATGGTTTTGAACCACCGTCATTTTCTACACCCTTTGGACACAAGAGGGGCCACCCCCTTTTATCTTTCCCACTCATGTTTTTGCCTCCATCGTTGTAATACATTTCAATTTTTTCCCATCGAAGGTTCTTTTGATTAATGGCCTTTTTTAACTCCTTTAAAAATATCGGTACCAGTAGTTGTGCCATGAATACTATACATATCAAGAAGTTCTTCGTGCACTTCATAGCTTTTATCTTTTCCCCGAATATAAACAACACCTGAGCAGTATCTGACACATCCGTTGACTCATCCAAAAGGCCCAAAAAAACCACTCAAAATGTCCATTTTTGTCGAACAGTTGAGAGGAAAATATTTTCAGCGATGTTTTCTACCCTTCGAGCCACAGTGTTTGCTGACATACTGACAGTTTTTAATAAATTTACCTTTTCAGGGCACATTTCTTCGGCTACTGCAATTATGCATTCTTTGATCATTTCTCCATCGGTGAATGGTTTTCCACGTTTTGCAATTTCAAGAGCCACACAAAACTGGCACGAGTTGCAGCCTCTTGTTCAGTTTTGAGTTTTTTGTAAATGAAGATTGCCGATTTCAATCCGCGCTGCATAGCTTCGAATTTTTTTGTCCCAAAATTTCCCTTTTTATTTTGAGTAATTTTGAAAATGTTTTGTTTTATAATGACGTTTAATGTTATATTCTTTGAGAACGGCTATGCTTTGATTGCAAATCAAACATACCGCCTTGTTACTGGACTCAATTCAAATTTTGGGAAAGTTCCACTGATCTTTGAATTTTCTCACCCCTATCAATTTTTCGCTTCTTTTCCATACTACTAATTCACACACAAAAGCAACAATTCAAATCAAAAATAATTCTAAGCAGGAAACTAGTTAACGTTATTCTTACCAACATTTTTTTCCTTCTGTTTATAACTTTGTTCCAATCTCGCAAAAAAACCCTTTATTGTATGGCCATATGCAAGCCCAGTCAAATAAACCCATTTTCCCCAAACCCATAGGTGACAGGTATTACACGATTCCTTTACCAAAATTTCCCCAGCAAAAACAAAACCCTTTAAATATACACAAAGCATTTAAACTTCGTCGTTTTTGAACTGACATAAAACCGTGTTAATTTGACACTCACCCCTTTAAACGATTTCAAAACCACTTCATGGTGGTACAAAGACTGGGTCTTAAAACAAACCCTATCTTTTATTAGCCACTATTTTTTGCTATTTAATTTTTTTTT
>JAHBCN010011500.1:0-28965 GCA_019359885.1 Listronotus oregonensis
CGAGTCACAAAATCCCATTCGAGTCGGAATCATAAAGTACCTATAAAAAAAACCCAAAAAACATGTAAAATCCGAGAGAAATAAATACTTAAATCAAAACGATGAAAATACCAAAAACGAAAATAATATAATTTTGGGTCAGAAAAAGTAACACCTAAAACAAACAAAAAATTAAAAAGCTAAAATACACTTTACAGAATGTTGCACTTTTTCGTAGAAAATATGTCTTACGTCGTGTTCTAAAATTAAAAGTAAATTGACATTCTTTAACTTCTGAGACAACTTACTAAAAAGGATCCAAACCCTTAAAAATTGGAAATTTTGGCTTTTTTTAAAAAAATATTTTCAATCAAATTATTCACCAGATAAAAAGGGGAAAAGTACCCAATTAAAGTTTTAAATATAAACACAAAAACACAATATTTAAAGTAATCTGAAACGGTCTAAGCACTGATACAGGAGCAGCACAATATCTATTCAATTCATTTTTTATTAAGGATCTAAAAAAATAGTTGCTCAATTATTAATTGTCAATGTTTATTGAAAGCTTGGACCAAAAGGAGAGACAAGATAAACACTGTAATAAATAGTTTATAGAATCGCCAACTAAAAAAAATAAAATTTGCATGATCTTGAGATCTTAGTCTATCACCCCCTAAGACGCCTAGATTTTCATTTTTTAAATTAGTTTATTGATACTACCTTCCATTTGAATAAAAAGGTTGTTCCAAGCAAAGTATATTTTAACCCCTCTCGGTGGCTACTAACATATATTTTAGTTGCTACACTTAAAAGATTTGTACACGTAAAATCGAACGCTGTTAGAACAACACCGATACGTCACGGTCTCATATCAGTTTGCCATATGAGACCGTGACGAAACGGTTTGTTCTAAAGTTCCTTTTAATTTTGTAAATCTTGTTTAGTGCATTATTTATTTTAAAAACTAATTTCGTCAGAGTCCAAGTACCAAAGTATCATGTAAAACAGATGAATTTTGACCCCCTCTGACTCTACAGCCCCCAGAATGTCATTAGATACAATATTAAAGATATCAGACTCAGAATGCTTCCCTGTGAAACCCCATGGTTATTTACAACTTCCTCAGAAAGTAGTCAGTTCAAGTAGCTGTCAAACCAATTTAAAAGATTCTGTAGACTAATATTAAAATTTAGACATCAAGATGAAATTCATCTTAAACCCCAAAAATGTAGGGTGTTAAAGCAAAAAGTAGTTCTAGTTCTAAGTATTATTTTTTTTAAAAAAAGTATAATGTTTGTAAAAAAAAAAAAGATTCTGATGATGGTTTTGTAAAGAATAAACCGAAACTCAATCAAAGCTTTTTTTGAATTTTTTAAATTTTAAAAATTTAAAAATTGCCCAAAAAACCCCAAAAAAGAATAAATTTTATTTTTATGACTTGTAATACGATAAAAAACCAGGAATATTAAGCCATATTGATCTATTACCCACTTTAAAATATACGACTCAAGAAATTTTTACTCTTATCTGTCAATAAATTCTTAATATACCCAAAACACTTTTTTTGGGAGATGTGGCACATAAACATAATTTAAAGGCGTAACATCTGTTGCGTTTTATAATTGAAGGGAAATTTGGGAAAAAACCCCTCTAAATTTTTGTCTGATGCTTAATTTTCTCACTAACTAATTTTTTTTTATGTAGCTATTGTGGTCACATTTTTTAAAAGCCATAAATATTGAAATAATTTTTTTTTGTGGTTTGGAAATTTGTTTTGACCCCCAACAAAACTTTAAATGACCATTTGTTTTTATATGCTTAGAAAACCTATATTGCGACCACAAGCAGCAATCTAAACCCATTAATAAAAACTAGCTTGGCAATTTTAGAACATGAATTAACCCACTTATCACAAACTGCACAGCATTGTTTTAATATGTTGCTATTTTAAGGATCCTCCTATTAATGGTACATGAAAACATCAGGCAAAAATATGGATTTAATCATTTCAAAAAATTGATATTACCAAAAATAGGGCTAATTTAAAAAATTTTATTTTTTTTTTTTTTGTTACAAAAAATACGTATTTTTTTACTTAATTTAGCGTTTGGGTTTTTTTTTTGGGATAAGAAATTTATTTTTGTAAATTTTTGGATGTTATCTGCGGAAATTTTTTTGTATAAATATTAATCAAGATTTTTTTGTCCCTTTAAATGTTTTTTTTATTTTTTTAATTTTTTATAATACTTAATATTATTGATAACGTTACAAAGGTATATTACATTTAAGTATCCCAAAGTCACCGTTTTGTAGAATTTGTTTTTAAACTATTCAACGTTAGTTCAGGTTTAAAAATATATATTTTTTGGTCCCTTTTTTAAAAAATTACCTTTTACATGGCAAAAAAAGGGTTTTTTTGGAAAAATTAAAACATACAATTAAGTTGTTGATACCATTTTTATTCATTAAAAATTTTAAAAGCCCTTTTTTGCTAAAATTTGTTTAAATTTTAAAAAAAACACCTCTTCGTTTCGTACCATTTCCTCAACATCTTCTTCTCTAGTATTATATTTTTTTTTTTAAAACCCAAACAACCTCATGTACCCCAATATACAAAAATCAAGCGGTTTAAAATCGAGACTTTGCGCCCCAAGATATCTGGGTCCTACGACTTCTCCAGAGTTCAGGAAAATGGGGTAGGTTAGTCTCATACGACATGTCTAGAGAAAGTCACTAAAAAAATCGGTTATTACGTTTTAGAAAATCTAGATCTAGATAGAGTTTGCTGTTTTAAAATTAAAGGGGGGTTTAAACGGACCCAATAAATTATGATCAGTTATGCGTTACACCACACTAAACGTCAATTTTAAATTAATGTTGGAAATGACTTTCGAAAACTAAATGGGAAATTTTTAATTCCCATGCAGGTTTTTTTTTAAAAAATAAAGACGCCTCTACGTGTGAACGTTCCTTTTCAGTTAAAAAAAACTATTTAAAAGAAATTGTGTTTTCATTTAAAAGAAAATATTTTTTTTAAAAATTTCAGCAATGGATAATAGTGCACTTAACAATTTAAATGCAAAAAAATCTGCAAGACGGTGACCAACTAGCTGTTTTAAATTTTTAAATTTCCATATGGAAAATTAATTTGTGGTTTAAAAAACAACATTTTTTAATTGAACGAGCGCACTGAATAATTATTGAAAAGCAAATATCTCCAAAATGGTGACTTGGGGGGGCTTTGACTCTCCGATATAAAATTCGGGAAAAAACCAAAATTTAGACCAAATTTAATTTTATGTTTACTTTTTTTTCCATACTCCGATTTTTTGTTTTTTTTTTCAAAATGTAGATAATTGTTTGTTTTTAATTAATTTTGTTCAGTTTTTTTAAAAAAAACAGTTTAAAGTTGAAATATACAAGAAAAAAAAAAGAAATTTTTTCTCTTTAAATTTAACCTCCCCGGCCGAGGAGGGTCGCGGTTAAATTTAAAAATGGCAACAATTGTTAAATGTTAACAACGGTTTTAAAAAGTTTAACAAAATTCGAATTTTTAAAGGTTGCCTACTAAAATCATTGAATAAAACTGACAATGACGTTTTTTTTTAAACATTCTAAAAACCCTTGTTAACTTTTAACAATTTCTAAATCCATTGCTAAATTTAACAACGCGATCAACACTCCCCCCTCTTAATAATTTTTCAATGTAAACACACTAGATATGCTTTTCTTTTGGGGTTTGGTTTAAGTTTAACATTTTGGGGTTTTTTTCTTCTCGGTATGAATATCGGTTTAAAAGAAATGAATTTTTTAAATAAACATTACAATTTTGCAACAATTATTAAAAAGTGTTAAGTTTTTTGAACTGTTTAGGTTTTCTTGGAAACGTATTCTGCATTTGTCAAAAAGTTTTATTTCGAGCATTTAAAAAATTTTTTTTAATGAATTTCAAATTTTTTTTTTATTTTTCTATCGCTTTGTCATCCGAAGATTCAGCTAGAGAGTTGCTCTTTGATGTTGAGAAGGTAGAGAAGTGGCGGATATGCTGGGTTTTACAAAATTTAGCGTGGGAAGAGCCCTTAAAGTTTCGTGAGACTGGAAGTTTGGCAAAAGACCTGGACCTGGAAGAAATTGTGCTACTTTCTTTATGATAGCTTCATTAAAGTCTCAGTTTTTGGAGATCGGCAGGGTTTTAATAGTTCGTCAAGTTGCTGTCAATGAAATAACAGTGAAAAAAGCTTATTAAAAATAAGTTTTCCGGGGCCAAAAACCAACAACTGGGGCCAGACCCTTTTCTGTTTTAACTAAAAATAGACTTAATTAAAAAGGGTAATGTTTATTTCAAAAATTTATATCTCTTAAACCGATATCGATACCGAGAAAAAATAAAACAAAAAAAATTTAAAAATGAACCCAAAATCTGCAGAAAAAACATATATAGTGTAGTTTACATTGCAAAAATTTCTTTTTCAACGTGTTACAAACGTAAGAGAAAAAATGTACTTTTTTATTTTCTTGTATATTTCAACATGTAAACAGTATTTTTTTAAAAATTAAAAAAAAAATTAATTACAAATAGTTATCTTTATTTAAATAAAATAAAGAAAAAAGATTTAAATTGGAATATGGAAGAAAAATTCCCATTAATTTTGGGTCTAAATTTTTTGGGTTTTCCCGAACTTTATGTCGGTAAGTGTAGTTTATCTTTTTAACGAACTAAATATAGAAAAAGTTTTATTTTCATTGAAGATCTAAATACAGCAGGGCACTAAAAAATTGTGACCTGGGAAATCTACGAACAATGCCACTTACAGCGCCTTCTACATTCTACATCAAAATTTTCCAAAAAAATTTTTTGTCTGTCCCGGAAATCAAAAAAGTAAAGTTTGTAAAAAAGTTTGCCCCAAAAAATTATTAAAAAAAAAAATGAATTTTCCCTTTTACACCCTGTGTCTTAGTAAATATTAATATTTGGATATAAAAATAGGTATGGTTAAATCCCAATTCTTTTTGGGAAAAACCCTTATTTTTTATGTTTAAACCCCAAATTTTTAATAGCGACACTCCAAAAGCTGGGCTTGATTTGCTTTTTTCCCTTTTTTTTTTTCCCCGTGCTGAAAATGATTTTTTTTTAAAATTAGCGCATGTATGGGAAAAGTAGGGCAAGTCAAAAATGTGAAAAAATTTGTTAATGTAATTTTTAAAAAATAATTAAAATAATTTAAATTTTCCTTTTAAAAAGTTTCCCCAATTCCGGAAACTTTATTAATTAAAAAGTTTTCAGAACGGTCAAAATGTTTTAAAGAAAAGTTAGAATTATAATTTAAATTATTGTTTAACATACATTAACTCAATTTTCACATTTTTTGACTTACCCCACTTTTGCCATTCACGCCCCACTATCTGCAAATGGTACTACTATTCTAGCATATTTAAAAAAAAATGACACAAGGTGCATTAATGATAAGATATATACGTTTGGTGTTTACCCAGAGTCAATTATTAATGTATTGTCTTATTTACTTAACATATTTACATGGTAAATTGATGGATTGTTAAATAATTAAGGTAGGTAAAGGTAACCGTATAAAGATAACTTCCTTTATTTTTGCTAAGCCCTTTGAAACACTGGGGGCTTTTTACCTCCTACAATAAAATATTATTAAAAATATATAGTTATAATACAAAAACCCCCCCCGGGTTTTGTTTTTTTTACAAGAACCTTTTTATTAAAATTGGGGGACTGTTTATTCATATCCTGTTACAAATTGTTTTTAGAAAAAAATATTTTTAAAACATATTATCTTTTTCCATCCTTTTTTTAAAAAAGTCAAAAACAAAAAAAAAAAAAAAAAAAAAAAATTTTTTTTTTTCCCCCCCAAAAAAAAATTTTTTTTGAAAAAAAAATTTTTAAAAAGTTTTTAAAAAACCAAGGGGAAAGGGAAATTCCCCCCAAAAAAAGGGGGGGGGCCCCAAAAAATTTTAAAAAAAGGGAAAAAGGGGTTTTTAAAAAAAATTTTTTTTTTAAAAGGGGGGTTTGAAAAATTTTTTTTTTTTTTTTTTTTTTAAAAACTTTTTTTTTTTAAAAATTTTTTTTTTTTTTAAAAAAAAAAAAATTTTTTTTTTTAAAAAAAAATTTTTTTTTTTAAAAAAAAAAAAATTTTTTTTAAAAAAAAAAAATTTTTAAAAATTTTTTCCCGATAAACTTTAAATTTTTTTTAAGGGGGAAAAAAAAATTTTAAAAAACCCCTTTTTATTTTTTTAAATTTTTAAAAAAAATTTTTAAAATTTTTTTAAAAATTTAAAAATAAAATTTTTAAATTTATTTTTTTAAAAAATTTTTTAAAAAATAAAAAATTTTTTAAAAAAATTTTAATTTTAAATTTTTTTTTTTTTTTTTTTTTTTTTTAAAAAAAAAAAAAAAAAAAAAATTTTTTTAAAAAAATTTTTTTTTAAAAAAAAATTTTTTTTTAAAAAATTTTTTTTTTAAAAAAAAAAAATTTTTTCCATTGTAATGTGTTGATTTATTGTCAAACTCGTCAGTGAAAAATAAAAAGGGTGGCGGACAAGGTAAAGGTGGCGAAAATTTGGGGAAAAGGGTGTCATCAGTGTTATGTCCGCCTTTTTAACTGCTTAATATTGGTGTATTAAGGATTCTAAATTCAAACGGAGAGACAGCTACGGGTACATAAGTAAGTAATACGGGGGCAAATATACCACATCCCTGAATCGCTTTTTTCTTACCTGAGCTCTAATGTTTCGTTTCGATTGGTGTTTTCTGGTTTCGTAAACTTCAGAAATTTACCTGAAATATTCTCGTTTTGTATACTGAATTGTTTAATTCATTTTATGCTTTTTGTTTCGTACACCGACCATTGTGATGACCCAAATAACCAACCAAATAAATACCATATTGATAACTATTAAAATTTTGTTAATAAGTCTTACGTATATTATATTTCAGACGTGATAAATCACTAAAAGTTGGAACAGTAAACTTTTCCGTTTAGACCGCAATTCTGCCATGGCTTAATCAAACGAAGGGATAATTAAGAAAAATTTAAAAACTTTTAGTTCTGGTCGGTCATGGTTAGTTCTGGTAAGTTAAAGCGGCTTTTTATTTTTCCCAATTAAAGTAGGAACTAAAAGTAGGAACAGTAAACTTTTCCATTTAGATCGCAGTTTTGCCATGGCCTAATCAAACGAAGGGATAATTTAGACAAATTCAAGAGTCATCAGTTCTGGTCGATCATGGTTAGTTCTGGTTAGTTAAAGCGGCTTTTTATTTTCCCCAATTATATTTCAGACGTAATAAATTCCTAAAAGTATGAACGCAGCAAAGATTTCCGTTTAGGTAGATAATTAAAACATATATTATTATTATTAGATTATTTTAATATCACTATTATTTAAATAAATATTTTATATTTCTGCATCTAATATGAGCAAGAAATATTTTGATATTTAGTTATGAAATTAGTTTTAATTCATTTTCCGTATTTTATAAATCATGACTAATTAATTTTGTGTACAAAGTAAGAATATTTGGGAGAAATTTTTGAGGTGTACGAAACAAGAATAAATCATTTGATTAATTTTGGCTTATAGGGTTTCATTAAGTTTGTTTTTAAATTCTAGTACTTAATCCATAAATAACGTTTCGATATATCAATAAAAATCAATTTCAATCAACGTTGTCGTTTTTTTTTATTCTTTAAATTAGAAAATGCGCTCGCATTGCGAACCACTGTCTTAATGTCTAGTTTAAAAAATTCTTCCCAATTAATAATAAAGTATATTTATTTATACATACGATTAATCGAGAAATATCGATTAAATTTTTCGATATTTTGATGTTTTTAGATTGGATCAAAACTTATGAATTTATCAAAAAGCAAGTTTAGTCCAATATTTTATTTGTTAATTTTTATCTATAAATGTATCAACTTATATTTTTTCAATGTAAAATAGTAGTAATTTTTGTGTGATGATATCTTCTAAATATTTATAAAAATACTTATTTTTTGTAGTATTTCTTTTAATTTAAAAAATAACTTGGGCTCTTAATGTATTACTTATTATTTTATACGTTATTTATGAATAAAGCACCCGATTTAAAAATCTAACAAAACGAGACCTTATAAAGTCGAAATTGATCAGATAGTTATCGAGATACGAGAGCCCACGTATGAAAAAAGCCAACTGGGTAGTATATTTGACCCCATTTTACAGGCCACCTAGCTGTCAGCCCCTTTAGATTTAGTCTTCTTAGGAGTTCAATAAAACATTGTTAGAAAAAGGACACATTACAGGTGACGGCATTTTCTCCAAATTTTCAATGCCTTTACCTTACAATCTTTGTATCCACCCCCGTATCCGCCCTTTGGGATTTAGTTAAGTTATATCAGTCACTGCTCACCTTACCTATACTTTTTCAAGCATATCATCGATGACGGCTCTATCTCTCCTCGTACAAGTGTATGTTATTTAAGACGGAAAAACAGATTTTGTTGGAGGAGTCAAGAGTCAGTTCATCTCTGAATCAGTAGATAAACTATATTGTTTTTAAAGTTACTTATTTATGGGGTTTTCCAAGTATATAATCATAACATTGTTAATATAATGTGGCAACAAGTTCTTAAAAAGATTTTTTTGCTTTTTGACTTTTATTTCAGGGGGCCCTTTAATAAGGCTTAAACAAACTTTTTTTTTTTAATCTCATAAGTATGCTCCCAAAATTCGGAATTTACCTCTTGGATATCCTGTTTAATATGTTTCTATGTTACTGGCTAATTTCTCGAAGCAGAATCCGTAAAAATATTTATAAAAAAGCGGCAGATCCGTTACATCCCGTCCGTGGGCAAAAGAAAAAAGCTTTTCTGCAAGCCTGGGGTCATTATTAATTTCTCCTTTGACAGCTCCGAGTACAGTCACACGTAGTGTCACTCTTATGCATCCCTCTACAGTTCATCTGGAGAGGTCCGAAACTTCCCATTTTGTTTGTTTCTTCATCCTTGGTTTTGCAGGCTGTAAAACCTACAGCCTGCAAAATAATTTCCTTTCTTTTCCAAACCTTTAAATCTTTAAGTGCTATGGTTAATAAGCTACCTCTTGCCACATTTAGAAACACTACGTGGATGGTCCCAATATATTAAAAACAAAAAATCTGTGACCGCGCTGTGACCGCGCTATGTAACCCCGCCAATGAACAAGTAGGTAAAGTGCTCAGTTTTAATAATTTATTGTCCGTAAATCTAGTAAAAACTGTTGGAAATTTTAGTAATAAGTATTATTTTAAAATCAATTTGCTACTTGTTTTTATTATAAGGATTTGTCCTAAAAATTACTTTTTTTTAATGTATTTTCATTTTGTTTTAGTAACAAATATTATTTTATAATTAACTTTTTCTGAAAATAATAAATATCTATAAATATAAATATATCTATTTTATATATTATATTATATATATATATATATATAAATATATATATATATATATATATATATATATATATACTATATATATATATATATATATATATATATATATATATATATATATATATATATATATATATATATATATATATATATATATATATATATATATATATATATATATATATAGTATTTATGTATATGCAAATCCTTCGTGAGTTGTCACAAAGATAAAAATATATATATATATATATATATATATATATATATATATATATATATATATATATATATATATATATATATATATATATATATATATATATATTTAAAGTGGGAACCAGATAGTGAGGTAGTGTAATAATATTTTATTTTACCATCTGGACAATATTTTTGTCCACTTGGAGAAAACAAGACGGTATTACAGCATCTGGACACAAAAATCATCCAGTTTCTGTACTGTATATTTGGCTTTTATCTATTTACTGTAATACAATGCAATGACCCAACATTTTTGGTTAGTTGTGGTTAATTTTTTCGTGTAATTTTGATCGAGAAGCGTATAAAAATTATCTTTGATATTAAACATTTTTGCTTTAGTAGTTCAACATAATGTTCATCCAGTTCAAGAAATGGATAACTACGCCAAGTGGGTGCGACCTTAACACTTAAGTGCTCCTATTTTTTTTGCTGACAGGAAATATAATTTATATGGCGGCAGATCTACAATTTTGGGAACACAGGTTTACGATTTTAAAAGCATGTTGTTGGACATAATATACGGTGATGATTTATTTATTAAGAATACAAACTTTTATTTTGGTTACATAGATTTAATGGTTTTTTATTTATATTTCCCACATAATAGATAGATGGTCAAAGGCTACCGGAGTCAAGTCCTGTGCCCAGTTCGGTTATAATTGCCGCCCGGTATATCTGCTCGCTGTGCCCAATAATGTAATTTTCGATATGATATCCTTTTTTGGTTTAGTAGTAGTTATAAGTAGTCTACGTTTTAAGGATATATATGAAAGCTATAGCATTTTTAGCAACAACACTCGTTTACATATATAATGAGTAAGGAGTTAGACGGAGATAATTGCTAATGCCATTAATTGCATTTAAAAAAAGTTTTTTACATCTATTAAATAAACTCTTTAAAAATCCGGTAAACAATAGAATATTATTTAATTTAAAACTTGTATTTAATTCGGCTCTGTTACTGGGCCAGTCCAAATCGTCATTGTATATTATCGTAAAACAGATAAAAGGAGCCATAAAGTTGTAAGGAAAATTTTCCACTACTTTAATCAGTTTTTTTACTTCTATTAAATTAGTTGATTTTAAGTATCTATTTCTTTAAAATTTTATTTACTATATATTTTTTAATTAATTGCCATTTTTTAGATGCTAATAACAATAACTATTTTTAAACTGCGCTTTTATTAAATCTAAACATCAAACCTTTCAATTTAACTAAAATTATTAAATCTCTGTACACGGCTATTTTTTTTTTGATAAATATTTTTTTATTATAATTTAACAATTGGATAGTTGACGAAAAATGGCACAACAGTGCTTGGCGGTAATAAAGGAACATATTTTTTTAAATTGTAATTTTTTCGTATATTTATTGACAGTAAAAAGAAGGTGTGTTTTTGAAAGTCCGTTGGTCCAACCCATCTTAAAAAATCTTAGATTTAATGCAGAGTATGATGATGGCATGGATGGCATGGACTATAGTGATGATGATTGATTTTAAAGCAAAAAAAATAATAATAAAAAAAGTATTTTTTTTTAATTCACCTTCAGTTTGTATGTTGTAGTACGAACTCAATAACATTCAAAGGAAAGTTGTAGTATGAAGTTTTTAAATTTTTGATATTATTACTTGCATAATTTTTAATGATCTTGCAATTTGCATGGAGTGTCCACTAATGGTCTGATTTTAATTTTGGTAAAAGATTTAGAAACTAGATAAAATTGGCTAAAAATCGTCCAACATTTGTACTGAAAAATGTATTGAAAAGCGTGGAAAAGGCATCTGAACATGGGAGACGCTCAGTGAAGGGGAAACGTAGTTTGTGATAATAATTAGCAAATAATTCTATATGTTAGGCATAAATCATTTTTTTTTCGTATATATGCAATCGGAATTTTCTACTAAATATGCCCCACAGCAACTGTAACATGTTTTTTACTGAAATCTGACTACATAGTCATCTTCTTAGGTCTAATTATCGCATTATAACAAACAGACCTATAAAGTGGCTGCAATAGTTGGTGTTGGCTTTGCGTTAGGGTAATATTTCTGGTATATTAAGTTTTTAATAAAAACTGGCCAAATAGAGCTATTTTAAACGTAAACACCAACTTTTTCAAACCAAAGAGAAAATTATTTATAAATTAATAAAGTCTATTTATAATGGTGGGCTTTACTAATGTTTTAACAAGTCGTTTAAACAATTTTGTTTAATAGATAAGTGAAGCAAAAATAGTTGTACTTGCTTAGATTTCAGGAAAAACAATAAAGGTATAATACTGCAGAACAAGACTACAATGAATTTAATGCGTGCGGAAGGTTTTTCTGCCTCCCGTACTCTCTCCATCCACTCAGCGTCATTCTACCGCTCGCGCGTTTCATCCTATATTTAGATGTATTTTTAACACATTTCAACATTATTCAAAAATTTCTAGCAAATTTTGTCTTACATCCAAATAAACTTACTAAAAATTGACTCGAACTATACATGCAATTTGCAATATTATTAAAAATATAAAAATATTTTTTTTTTCGTTTTTTTTGCCTAAAAATCGTTGATAAGTTTTAAAAAATTCAAACATTTTTTACTACATATTTTTATTAGTCTCTAAAAGTGATTTACAGTTTGAAAGTTTTCTTGTGTAAAATTTTCCTTTCTGCAATTTTCCTTGCTGTAATTTACTGTATTACTGTATTTTGTGTATAGTTACATTTTTTACAGAAATTTAATTTAACAATGAGTATTACCAACTTACTCAAATCTGTAAACAATTTATTAAATAATTAGTTTTTAAAGTTTTTATGTATAAAATGAATGCACACGTGAAATTTTAGGTTGTTTTTTTTTTGATATATTTTAACTAATGCTTGACGTTAAGTCAATAGTATACTGTAAAAAAAATTCGTTAGTATCTTAAAAATAACTAAAATATTCTATAAAATAGCCGAAACCAAGAAAAATAGCGGCTGTCATATTCTTCTTGTATAAAAAAATGAGGATGAAAAAATTGCAAAAAGAAACATTTTACGTAAGAAATCATTCAAATTGTAAAAGCAGCTTCTAGACTAGAATTCCCCCTATTCTAGTCTAGAATCCCAAATTTCGGGCGTTTTTTTGACGGTCGATAAAAAAAAATAATATTTTTGCTATTAATTTTTTTATCATTCATTTATTTATATTTTAAGAATTTACAAAAAAAAAAATCAGAAAGAAAAAAATATATTTCACAAAGTTACACGCTGTTGAAGCAAAGGGAGAAAAAATAGTGTGTCCATCTTGTCACGATTCCTTCTGGTCATCAGAAAAATTAAAAAATGGTAGATTCTTTATCAGTACAAACGTCATTGTGGCAGGAACTAAAAGAATGAAAAAAAAATCTCGCAAAATAGCTGTTTTTCAGAAAAATTAAGGTTTTTTTCAGTTATTTTTAAACTCTTCCGAATTTTTTAAAATAGTAAAAATTGAAAATTTTAATTTTTTGTTGATTCCTGCCATAAAGGAATATATAAAGAAAATTCATGCTAACTTTCAAGAAAATCGGTCAATTAGAACTTGAGATTTTGTGACAAACGTTTCGAAAAAAGTGGTTTCGAGAAAAACCCTTTATAGTTTAAGTTAAGTTTCAGGAAGTCTAACAGATAGAAAAGTATAAATAACTTACATTTTTTTATTTAGCGATTTCGGCCGCATATATCGGGCCTTCTTTTACCTCAAATTGAATCTTTAACAAATTTCTCTCCGAAATACGAGCAATTCTTCCTTATTTTGGAGCGCTTGAAGCTCGAAACTCAGAACTTTTAATTCTAGCTTTATTGCGCCGAACAATTTTAGCTACAACGTTTAAAATAATTCGAATTAAAAAAAAAAAAACTTTTCAAGGAGATATTTTTAAATATCTAAACTATCGAAATGTGAAAAAAAATAGATTTTTCTCAACTTCTTAGACTAGAAGACCCGCTTAATGCTTATCAATTTTATGCTATTTTAAATAAAGAAGAAAAACAGAATATTGTTACAGTCGATGCAATATTCATCTATTTATAACTTTAACCGAAAACAGTATTAATTATTATTTTTTATAAGGTATTAAATTGAAAGGAAATAGTTTCAATGACTCGATTTGCATAGATTTACCTATCTACTAACATGTTCCGCCTAGGTTTGGTCGGTTTATTTTGCGGTTAGCCCAAAATTTAATAATTTTTACGTTTTAATTATGTTCTTGGTATAATTCATTATTTCATCAACAAACAAATAACATTTTCATAATAATGAATAATACAAATGGACTTTCCATTTCTTTCCTTTGGGCATGAATTCCAATGGGGGATCCCCTGGGTTTTCATCGTTTAAACTGTTTCATTGTCATCCCCTTTTAGTTTGGGAAAATCCACAATAAATACGCGCAGTTTCGTCACGAGAAAAGGAAAAAAAATTAGCGTAATGAAAACTTTCATTGAATTTTATGTTACCTTGTATTCGTTTTGCGATAAACAGACTGACGACCCTGGACTTGGGAATCCGAACCGATTTTTAGTTAAATATTGGTCTTTTGATACTCAACTATTTATTAATGGCTGAAATAAACTCATTTAGGTAATTGTTTAGAATAGCGGCTTCACCTATTTTTTGCTACAAAAATCGAAAAATAGAAATTATTACATTTTTTTTTAATTTGCTTTATTTTACGGCGCATTTACGAATCTTTTAAGAACAATCCAAAAAAAAAAAATTCGGTGTTAATTTTTACTTTAAAAAAATATATTTTAAGTTTTTGCAATAAATTGCATCCTAGTTTAGCAAATTTTTAGTGATTTGTTTCATATTCTACCTATAAAAACAAATAACACGGGCACAAAAAGTTCTGAACCAGATACTAAGTAACTGGTATTTTTTTTGGGTTTGCGCTAAAAACATTCAGTCAGAATTTACCCTTTACCCAAGATTTGCTAACTTCCCCCAAAGAATCAAAATTTTGTTCTTTTGGGAAAAAGATATATAAATATCTGATAATACGTTTTTGCGTGTTAAAAACCCTATAAAGTTAGAATTTCCCCCACCATTTCCCCCCCCTAAACCCCTCCAGCACCCCCGAAGGTCTTTTTTATTCATTTGGAAAGATATAACAAAAATATCTGACTATACGTTTTTATGTAAAAAAAACCGAATTGGGGGTTAGATTTACCATAACCCTTAAATTTAACCCTAGCAACCCCCAAAAACCTAGCTCACAGAAACCACCTAAGGGCAACATTTTTATTTTATTGAAGATTAAAAATATCTGACAATACGTTTTGGTGTGCAAAAAATGAACTAAAATCAAATTTACCCATTACCCTTACATTTTGCCCCAAAACCCCCCAGCCCCCCCCCCCTCCCAAAGGATCAAAATTTTATTCATTTGAAAAAATAAAAAATATCTGAAAATACGTTTTGGCAGGAGTCAGAATTTACCCAACTACATTTGCCCCAGAAACCCCCCAGCATCCCCATCAAAATTGTATTTTATTTGAAAATATATAAATATCTGACAATACTTTTTTTGGAGGGCTAAAAACGAATATGAAGTTAGAATTTCCCAAAATCATTAGATTTTCCCCGGGGGCCTTTCCCGGGCCCCCATTCCAAAGGGTCAAAATTTTATTCATTTGGAAAGTAAAATAAAATTTTCAATACGTTTTTTTGTTTTAAAAAACCCGAATATGAAGAAATTCACATCACCATTAGATTTTCCCCAGCAACCCCCTGCCCCCAAGGTCAAAATTTTATTCATTTGGAAAAGATTATTACAATATGTTTTGGCGTGCTAAAAACGAAATAAAGTTGGTTACCCATAACCCTTAAATTTAATTTGGGATCCCAAAAACCCCCCAGCATCCCCCAGCAACCAAAGGCTAAAATTTTTATTTTTTTAAAGAATTAAAATAATCATTCAACGTTTAAATTACACCAAACAACCTATTGTCCGATTTTATAACAACTATTCTAAGTAATAAAGTTTTACCCATTAAGAAGGGGATGCTGGGGTGGCTGGAGCAAAATGTGGGTGATGGTATTCTGACTTTATTTCATTTTTACACACCGAACGCAGCAACCGAAAGCGTATTGTCAGATATTTCTTTTTAAATTTTTCTAATAAAATAAAAATGTTGCCCTGGGTGGGTTTTCCCCGTGATTTCTAGGTTGCTTAGGGTTGCTAAAGGGGTTTAAAATTTTAAAAGGGTTTTTGGGTAAATTTAACTTTATTTTCGTTTTACTAAAAAACGTAGTGTCAGATTTTGTTAAATCTTTTCAAAAAGAATAAAATTTGACCCTTTGGGGGTGCTGGGTTGCTGGGGCAAATAAGATAATCTGATTCAATTGTATTTAGGGCACCGAAAAAAAAATACCGGAGGTATTTACATATCTGTTCAGAACTTTTTTTTTTTGTGCCTGTTTTAAAATTAAATAATTTTTTAATATGTTTTATAGTTTTGTGGAGGTTTAGTTTCAGTATGTTTCCTTTGGGATACTCGCCTTTCTACTTTTTGAAAAAAGGAACCCCTTCCAATCATTTGTCAAAATTATCATTATAAACCTTTAGTTTGGTGGAGATATATAGATGACATTTTTTCTGTTTATCGAAATGACGAATATTGTCTAATAATTTTTTTAACGCACATTTAATACACAAGAAGCCACTTTACATTTCACTTTGAAAAAACAAAACTCACAACTTCCTTCTTGATATTCTAACAAAAAAGATGCAAATAATTTTTTAAACTAAAATTTACAGAAAAACTACACACAAACAGATTAGATCTCAAGTAAAAAAAAAAAACCATACAATATAAACGAAAACATAAAAAAATTATTATAAGATCCTTGTGAATGTAATAAATTTTATATAGGTGAAATTTTAGACCATTACCCAAAAAAAAACGCCAAATTAAAATTCTGTCAACAGGCATTTGATAATAACCACATAATAAACTGGAATGCTTTAAGCATTTTAGCACAGGAAACTTTTAAAAAAAACTAAAAAAAAAGAAAGTGCATTTTTTTTTATTAAATAAAGAAAATGTATCAATATTGTTAATTTAAATAATAATGGTTACTATGCTGGATGCTAAAGTAATTCAGGTAAACTTAAAATTATTAACACACCATACCCCCTTTTTTTGTCTTTTGAATACTATAAATATCCCAGTAAAATAACCTAATGCATTTATGAAAAAAGCATAAAAAAGCATTAAAGTTCTTAAAGAACAATTTCTTAAAATTTGTTTAATTTTTCTTACAACAGTGGCGGGAACCTAGCCCAAAATTTTTCAAAAAAGTAGTAGGAAAGTTCGCAAAGAAACATCCCAAAAGACAAAAAATTTAAAAAAAAATTAAAATATAAATTTTTTTAGATTTAAAAATTGGCATTTTATTTTTTGAAATTTTTTTTTTAATAACTTAAGAATAAAAATTTTTAAAAAACTAAAAAAATTTGTAAATTTTACAAATTTTTAAAAACTAAAAAATCAAAATAATATTTTCAAAAATTTTTTAAATTGTTCCCATTTTAATAAATTAAAAAAAAAATGGAACCAAATAAAAAAATGGGAAATTTTAATTTTTTTAATTTAAATTTTTATAAATTTTTTATTTGAGAAACAAAAAAAATAATTTTTATTTTTTTATTTATTTATTAAACTAAAACGAAAAATGATGTCATATTTTTTATGAAAGAAAAATTGAAGAAAACCACTAAAAAAATAATTAAAAAAATAAAAATAATTTTTTGATAAACTTTAAGAATAGAAAATATTTCAAAATAAAAAAGAAATTTGTAAAGCAAATTTTTAAAAAAATTAAAAAAAAAAACAATAAAAAATCAAAAAAAACATTTAGTATAAATCCCAAACAATCAAAAATTAATAAAAATCCTTTTAATGTATTATTTTCTGCCAATTCCTGACACCCAGTCTAAAATTGTTTGAATTTCCATATTTCTTCCCCATGTTTCGTGGCGGAACTTTTCTCGCCGTAACCGTCCGCCCGTACCTGTAGCCGCTGCATCCTTTCCTTTAGCGGCGAGCTGGGAAAATCCGTCCCATTTTAAAAAGGGCCGAAAAATACGTTTTTCCGACGTTCGTTTTTAAAATAACCCGATAAATTAGGGGCCGAGCTGCCACTGATAAATTTACAATTTCTATGGGGTTATATTTCACAAGATATTAATTAATATTTTGCTAAATTTATAAAAATAAGTAACTATATCCCATTTAAGAGCTTCTGCGACATATCAGAAAACTTTTATTATTTAAAATTTATTTTTTTAAGAAATGTTCTTGAGTTTAGATTAACTAACTATACCTTTCGTTTTTACTCAACCCTTACAGCTATAAACTTATTTTTTTGAAACTTTTTAAAATAGCAAAATTTAATTTTTGGCAGGTAGTGTTACTATACTAATTGTCAAATTAAATTAAAAACAGCAACACAATGATCTTCAATGAAACAAAATCATCAAAGTATTTTAGTAAATGTTTTATCGAAATTAAGATGTCTATTTTACTTCCAGACAATAATATTATTTAATTTTAATTTCTAATAACAATATCTTAGTAGCCAAAAAATAATATTTTGCTTGTCCAATTTGTATAATAAATTTTTTAAAAATTTTTTTTTGAATTGATGAAGGGGGAAACTGTGTCGTCGATAAGCATATTATATGTGAGTCTTTGATCGTTATAAATTATTTTCTTGAAAAAAAAATTTTCCCGAAACTATGACACAATAAAATTGTTTATGCATTTAAAAAATAATTCTTTGAATTTGTATACTACGTGGTACAAAGATTATTGAAAACTAGTATCTGATCAGTTCACCAGCATGGAATAGGTTTAAATTTTCTCTTTGTTTTTAAAAAAAGGGGATTGTGGTTTGTTTTTAATATTTTTTATGCCCTTATACAAGCTTAAAAATTTTTTAAAAATAAGTGCAGTGAACTTTTGTTTTTGGAAGCGGTGCTGTGCAAACTTTTTTTGTTTGTGTCTAAAAATGGAAGCGTTTCGTGATATCTTATTTTTAAAAAAAGTGAATTTTAAACCATCATCAAGCAGAAGTACTTTTGATCTTATGCCCCAGCATGTAAGTTATATAGTTTATAATGTAATAATCTACGCACTACCGTGCCCTGGGTCGCCACCGCACGAAATGTGTGCATTTAAACGAATGTTTCAACCTATTTGCCCTCCGGTCTCCCAACGTAAGGTATAAAATTTGGTATATAAATTACAAAATTTTCACCTGTGAAAATAAGAAAGTTATGTTTCGTGCTTATGTTTCCCCTGGGAAATATACCATTATTTTCCAGGCGGAAATATATGCCATTGAACTTTGTCTGCAGAGAACTTGAGGGGGAAAAAAAAAATTTTTTTTAAGGGGCCATAAAAGCTTTGGCATCCCAACAAGTCAACCGGTTGGGTTTTGGGAACTGTCTGAAATGCCTCCTAAACCTGGCTAACCAAACAAAGTTACACTTTCCTGGGTGCCAGGAAAGGAATACAGGGCAATGAAAATGCAGACTCCTGGCCAGGCGAGGCTCCGCAGCAATGTTTGTGGGTCCTGAACCTGTTTTGGAACCAAGCTTTTTTGTGGTTTATGACTCGGATTCAACCCACATCAGTCTTTGAAACATTCAAAGCAATGCTTTGAACCACTTTTCAACATTTGGGCGGTGATTTAAACTAATAGATAAAGATAAAATGACAGTTAACAACAGCATTTTTAGAACATATAAAAAGACTCTAAAGAACCATTCCAGACTATGTGACAGGGGAGAACAGCCTCTCACGTCATATATGAGTACCTACTTACATACTGAACAAATCAAAACCTCATGGTGGACATTTACCACCAGGAGGCTGAGAAACCCGAAAGAACAGAAAAAGGGGTACTACACTTGTTAATGTCAAACCTTTTTTCTGAAACAAATACACAAGAGATACAACAAGCCCTGTAGGCTGCAGTTTGAGCGGACAAACCTCAACTTGTGTATTTATGTCATCAATCAATCAATCAATCTATGTTAATGATCTCTGTTATATTCGATTTTAAAATCGCCGATTTTAGGACTTACTGACTGATCAAAATATTGGGGCACTTCCGAGTCACTTGAAATTTGGTATGTAAGTAGGTTTTATACAAGAAAGAAAAAAATTTTAAAAAACCCCACATTTTACTGGAACACTGAAACAGGGCCGTAATATCGCATAGTTAGGGCTTATTTTTAAATTTCGCTATCTTATTGATCTGACTTTCTGAGGTCATAAATTCTTGAATTTAAAATTTGGGCAAGATGTTATTCACTAAACAAAAAACATTTACCTATCAGACCCCAAACCAGGCTTACTTTATTCAGTTTTTAAGTTTGGTTCTTCCTACAGAGCAAGTTATACTGAAAACAGGCATAAAATCCCCTCCCCTCATTTTTGCATTTATTAAAACCGAAAAAAAAAAGATCTTACAAAACATACTTTAAATCAAGTAGACTAAATTGTGGACAGAACCTGGTCTAATTTTAGATCTTACTTCTTTAAGAGGCTAAAATTTTGGATGAAAACTTGGGCCCTTTTTTTTATATAAGTTTTTTGGTGAAGTTCACACATCTATGGATATAATTTTTAGTCCTTTTTTTTACAGAATTTATACCCTCAGTGATTTTCTGTTAAAAAAACCTATAAACATTATTTGGTGCATGATTTTGAAGTAAATTACTTTATTTTATTAATTTATACATGAATTGAAGAAATATTGTATTATTTAAAGCAATCCCGTTGGAATATAAACTTTATTATTAAATAAAAAAATGTTTTGGCATTACTTTGTGCCTCAAATTCAATAAGTAATCATAAATGACACCTTTTTTCTGTCAAATTGACATTTTAAAAAATGTTGGGGGTAATTAAAAACGTTATTTTAATGCATTTTTATGTCACCTAGATGAAGTTGATTTTTTGGGATAAGCAAAACTTTAAAATATGCTATCTAACCCATATTACCTTATTTGTTAGTAAAATACTTACTTTTTTAATCAGACGTCGTTTCATGTATTGATTAGGATTAGAGCCTCTAATTTAAAAATACAGCATAATCCGCTATCGTAATACATTGCTATCTTTGGTTGGTACAGCGGTTAATGCCACCTAACTGTGGCTCTTGTATTTTTATTGGCAACATTCTAGGAGATTTAGAATGTCTATTATTTAAAAAAATAAAAGAGTGTGTTTATTTTAAAAAGTGGAAAAGTTATTTTAACTCTGGATCACTTGTATTAGAATTTTCCAGTCTTAATTTTGATATTTTCAAAAACAAAATAAGGACGACAAAATTCTTATAAGAATATTTATTAAGTAAGCAATAGGGAAGTATTCAGGGAAAGACCTGAACAATTGCATAAAGAACATAAAAACCGACGACAGCGGGGAATGCCTTTGGAAATAAATTAAAGGGGAACTAACAAATAAGCTAATAACTGAACATACGGTAAGAAAAGATAAACCGAAGAAACAGAAATGGATGACACCCAAATATTGCACTCATGGAGAAAAGACGGCAATAAAAAAGGAACCAGGACGGGTAAAAAAGGAAAGAATTAAAAAAATGTTCAAAGGGAAAACGATGAGGGGAAGTGAAAAAGGGTCCAAAAATATTTAAAGAAAAAAAAGTCAGAAAGTGTGCAGATTTTTCAAAAAATACTATTTTGTATTGTTTTTTTTTTTGGCAAAAAATATCTTGTTTAAAAAAATCTTACAGGGTTTTAAAGCCCCATAAATAATTGTTTGTTTAAAATTAGACCTTCCCAACTTATACCAGTGTGACGAAGGACCAGAAATCCTTGGTAAAACTGTTTAATGCGGTGTACACGACTGGAGACATACCGGAAGATTGGCTAAAATCCGTATTCATTCCAATTCCAAAAAAACAACGAGCAAAACTATACAATGAATATAGGCTAATAACCCTTATGAGCCACACCTTGAAGGTTTTTCTTAAAATTATTCACTGGAGAATAAACTCCAAATGTGAGGCAGATTTGGAAGAAACCCAGTTTGGTTTTAGAAATGCTTTGGGAACTAGAGGCACTTTGCTCTAAACCCTACTACTACAAAAATGTCATGACCAGCGCAAGGACGTTTTTGTCTGTTTCCTTGATTACGAGAAAGCCTTCGATAGAGTACAACACAAAAAGCTTATAGACATCTTAAAGAACATGGAGGTGACGTTAGAATTATCGAAAATTTATACTGGAGACAAACAACAGCAGTACGACTTATCGGAAAGCTTACAGAAGAAAGCCAAAATCTACGAAGCGTCAGATAGGGATGCATACTTTCACCACTACTCTTTAACATATATTCAGACAAAATCTTTAAACAGGCTACACAATAACTAGAAATGGGAGTACAAATTAATGGAAAATATATAAATACGATACGATATGCCGACGACACTGTCATCCTGAGTGATAAACTGGAAGACCTGCAACATCTGTTAAGCTGTGTAAATGCAGAAGGACAAAAAATGGGACTCAACATGAATATCAACAGGACAAAATTTATGGTTTTCAGTCGACAACCACATCTTAATGCTGCACTACAGATTGATACGAAAAATATAGACAGGTAACCTAGTTTGAAGTACCTTGGATGTTATATCACCAAGCATCTAAATCCAGATAAAGAAATAAGATGTAGAATAGAGACCGCCCGAGCAACATTCCAAAAAATGAAACCACTATTCTGCAATGATAATCTAAATCTAAAATTGCGGCAGAAAATGGTAAAATCCTACATATGGTCAGTGTTGCTGTACGGGGCAGAGATTTGGACAATTAAAGCCGCTACAGTTAATCGGTTAGAAGCATTCGAGATGTGGTTGCACCGGCGAATGCTGAGAATACCCTGGACAGCTATGCAGACCAACGAAATGGTGTTAAACAGGGCCGACGAAACACGTATGCTACTGAATACAGTTAAGTGCAGGAAAATCTCATATCTTATAATCAATAAAAATATATTTTTTTAAATACAAAACTATCGACATTTAATAATTACAAAAAGTACTTCGCAATAGAGATGGGAATAACGGTTCTTCTTAAATAATGTGTTACTTGTTCCCGTTGCCGAGAAATAACGTTCTAAAATAAAGTTATTTGGAAACAAAGTTATTAGAAAGTTCTTTAACCAAAAGCATAGTTTTTAAGTATGTATAGTTTTTTCATTAATACGTTTTCTTTTTTTATTTAATCTATATTTGTTTATTATGTTTATAATTTTTCATTAAAAATTTATATTTTATAATGCTCTATTTAAAGTATTATTTACTATTGTTATATTTTGTTAAACTTTCATATTTTTCAGTCCATCTTCTTCGAAGCAAAACTAAAGTAACGGTATTAAATTCGTTTATCGTTCTCAAGTAACGAGGAACGGGTAATCGGTGCGTCGGTCCCGGCGTTCCCGTGCCTGCCGCTTAAGGGGCCCCCAAAAGCAGAAAATTTTTTTTCAGAAAAAAGGGGAAAAAACTTTAAAGGTCCCCCTACCTTTTCCCCCCCTTAACTTTTGAACGGGAAGGATCAGGTCAAAATAAAAATTTGGGTAAAAGTGTATTACTTAAACTACTTTTTCGCATAAAAATTATTGTGGTCACGTGGCCTAGTGCCACTATGCACTTTTAGCTTTTTTTAATGGAAAGGAGGGTCATGTAACACCTCGGTTTAAGGCCCTTCGATTCTCTACTCAATCCTACCTTATTTTTAAAATATGAGTATAGCTATTTCAGAGTTAAAAAACATAAATTTTACTAATGATTTCCTGTAAAATAACTAAGGTAATATGTAATAACTAATAAGTTTTAACTTCTAAAATTCATTCGCTTATTGTTTCCGAATAACGTCGTACATGCCTGCAGGGGCACAATCACGGTTATAGTCTGTCTCAAAGTATATCGTTATGGTTTTTACGGACCATGCCCCAATAAACCTTTAACGATTTTATTACCTATTGTTATTGGGTAAACATATTTGTTCATAAGGGCAGGGGTGGGCCAGGTATTTCTTGAGTATTAACCATTAGACATATAAATATTTTGCCTAATATTTTAGTGGCAGTGTTGAATAACCGTTTTTACTGTGCATTTGAAAAAGTTGTTTTACGAGAATCTAATTTATTGGTCGAAATCATTTGTCATTAGATGCAAAACGGGTTATGAAAAATGTGTATGAAACTTTAATCAGAAAGGGTCTAATTAAACAGAAGGTGTCTACTTACAAGAACTCCAATATCAAAAAGGGATATTATTATTAGTGAAGAATTGAACAAAAGAAAAACGTAGTGATTTTCAATCTCACCGTATAGACAGTAGTGATCAGGACCTAAAAAGAAAAAAGATAAAGGGGAAGTTTTTTCCCCCTTGGGTAACCAAAAAAACTAGACGAAAACGAAACCAATATAAATATTAGCCGTGCCCACCCTCCATAGAGTTGTTTGTAAAATGGGATTTCAATACCTCAAAATAGACAAAAGACAAGTAGTAATGGAACCCCTTTAAATTAGTTTAAAACCCTTCAAGAAATTAAAAGATAAAACTTAGAAAACAGATCCAAAATTTTTACCTTGATGAAACAGGGTTTTACACACGATACAGTATCCAAAGGATGGGTTGATTCCAGTCAAAACTGTCAGACGAAAGCACCTTCAAAAAAGGAAAACGCATTCCCCTTACACGCTGGTTCAGAAGACGGATTTCCCCAAACTGCTTGCTGTTGTCTGCAAAGAATATTAAAGATTCTAGCTTGGATTATTTTTGGGGGATACAAGTGCAGAACTTTTTAAAAACTGGTTTCACAATTATCTTTTTAAAAAATATTCCAAACAACATTGTTATTGTCATGGATAACGCAAGCCGTTATTTAGGTAGTAGTTTTTTAAAAAAACGTCCGTGGTGGCACTACCGCGTTGTCTAAAAGGGTTTCTGTGAAATGAAATTTATTTCATGTTTCAGTGCTTGGGCAGCTTGACGGAACTGGGGCATAAAGATGGGTTAAACATCGGAAAACCCGGCACTCACGGTACTCTGATTTTAGGGTATATATGTAGCAATTATATGTCTAATATAGTATATATGTATATGCAAAATCCTTCGTGAGTTGTCACAAAGATAAAAAAAAGCTACCCGGTCTGCTACACAAAGCACCAGCTTTATCAAGTTCAAACTAAAATCCAGGAATATTTGTTAGAAAATGATATTTATTTTGAATTCAGTTACAAAAAAACGCAACTCTTTGGGAAATCCTAAATTCATATGCAATTAAAAAAAAAAATATGTATGTGATAATTTGGTAAACAGGCTGGGCATACTGTCTTACGGCTTCCTCCGTATCACTGTATGTTTAACCCCATAGAGCATTTGTGGAACCAAGTAAAATCAAAGATCAGAGCAGAAAAAATTTAAACCCCTTTTGTCCCAGTGTTATAAATTTGATAAAAATGTTATTACCAACATACCAGTTGAGAGCTGGAAAAATTTACTACAGCACATTATAAAAATTGAGGACTTTTATTTCTATCCAAAAAAACATAAATCCTATTGTAATTAATCTCAATGATGACTCTGATAGTGAAACAGAATTAGATTTAAATATCTAGATTAAAAATGTAATTATGTTTTAGATAATGCAGTTATAAATTTATTAAAACTTTGCATATATTTAATTTCTTAAGTAATTTTAAGATTATACTTGCCTAAATAAACAATAAATTATAAATCTTTATATTATTAAATCCGTCCTAATGTTCTGTCCCTTTAATACCTACCGATCCGCCCCGTTTTATTGCTGTCGGCAGGTATAATCCTAAATGAAACAGAGCTAACACGGTATACTTGAGACAGACTATCACGGTCGTCTGTCGTCTACTCCGGAGACTAGGCCCGTCAGATGATGCAGTTCTTTCGTTCCTTGGTAACGAGTTATTTCAAAAATTAGTAACGTTACGTTTCGTTCCAGTAAAATAACGTTTTAAAATAACGACCTTTTCTACTTCCAAAACCCCAAATATGTTGAGGAGTTAACAATCATTTAATTAATATAGTTTAGGCCAAACAGGTAAATGCGTAATTTATAACATGACTGATATTTTTTCGGAAATTTTGACACATCATGGGAAACTACTATTCACTCTACTGATAAGATACTACCCTTTAAGATTTTAAAATTTCGTTATCAAGTAATAGTAAAAATCTACGCGAAAAATGTTTGAACATAAAAAAATAATCTTGGGATTAAAATTTTTAAAAACATCATGTAAATAGATGATAAGTCTTAAAAAGATCAATATTAGGTAATATTGTAGGAAAAAACCCGGGACTATGGAGAGAAAATTTTATTGTTTAGTATTTTAAGTGTTTGATTTTAAGTGGTAAGTAATAGGTTTCTATTTTCTTATTTCTGGTAGCGCATCTTTAGATAAAAATAATCACTATTTTTTATTTGAAATTTACACACTTTAGTTTTAGCTATAAGGTGATAAACGGGGTTTGGGAAAAACAGGCTAACAAAACCGAAGGCAGAAAAATGCAATTTTTTTTTAGTAAACTGATACAAACAGATTGATTTTTTTGTATCTATATTAAAATAATATTATATTTTCAGTCCCTTCACTTATTTTTTACTTTTTAGCTAACATACAAGGGGTATTAAAAGCACCGAAATATTGATATAACGTTTATTTAATGGCAATAATTATATGATTTTTAACTATTTCTCCACGTATTTTTCCTCTAAGTCTTTGGGATGTAGGTCATCGTGGTGGAAGGGTTTATAATGCCCTTTTTTTAATGTGTTGGTTAGGCTCGAAAACCCCATGCCCATCATTCTCATGAGGGGCCAGTGCCTCTTTCAGCAGTCCAAAGATGAAAATTACATGGTGATAAATAAAACTTAGGTAGGTAGGTTTTGCCAGTGAGTGGGTATAACACCCTTCCCGCGACCGATCGGTCTATTGTGGCTCACATCCTTTTATATTTCTCCCACCAGGTCCAGACTCCTAAAAAAATCTGATGATCCTGTTGGGAGAGAGATCTTCCCCGGTAACAAGGTGTCATTGCCGAGGATTGGGAATCTTAAAGTCGTGCCAGTGCTGGGCACGAACACAGTATATGTTCTACCGATTCATCCCCATACACATGCGACATTCAGCGTTTTCACTAGGCCGATCTTGTGCATGTGGTATTATAATCTGCAGTGTCCCGTGTACAGTCACTAGGTTTAAAGGTGTACCCATGATTGCTCCAGTAGTTTGACGGTACATTGTTGGGTTCGGTGGGCTTAATATATAAAACTAAAGGTGAATATGAAAATTATAGCATCATAAGGTCAGGTGTTGTCGTGCAGTAAACTATTCACTTTTCATTGAACAGTTTCACCTTTTATTGGAAATATAGGTGTAACTTTTTCGAGTGAGTACGTCAGAATAATAAGGGCAGTAGGTCGTTCTTTCAAAATCCACAACCTTTGCTTTTTCGGTTTGAAGTTTAAATCCTGGCTATTCTAAACTTGATCTTTTTAATTCTGGAGTAAAATGGAAAACACATATTTCGTGGCAGCTGAGTACGGAGCCCAAGAATTCAGTGCAAATATAGGAATGAATCATTTCTTTATTGTGGAAAACTATTCATTAAATGAAAAGACGAGTCAAAAGAGCATTTGATGAAGTGTTTGGTCTTGCACCACCGGTCTCGGTGGTCTTGGTCTTGCTGCAAGAGTCTTGTTGGTCTTTAACTTTTTTTTTGGTAGTAATAATTTAAACTAATTAATATTGAATAGGAAATATATTTTTTATTACTTAAAAGTAAATAAATATGGAACCTATATTTTCTGCATTAAAATTATAAAATATGCCAATTTTGGGCTTACACATTACGTTGAATTATTTCATTAAAAAGCATTTTTTAAATGTAGGGTTTATTTATTAATGCTTTATTTTTAGTTGAATTAAGACACAACTTGTTTTTATACATTAAGTGGCATAAGAATTTTTTCTTTAAATTAGTCAAATATTTGCGTATAAAGTTTGTACAAATACTTTATAAACATTCTGCATATACAAGGTGGCTCGAGTAGTGTAACAAAGCTCGATATCTCAAACCGTTCATTATGGTGAAAAAATGATATAAAAGTGTAAAAAAGGGCGTAAAATGTAAAATTTTTCCTATTCTAGAATTTTCGAAGAATCCTGCCACTCAGAAAAGCTCCCTTATTTTTAGTTTTTAACGCAAAAAAAATTATACGGAATATCATTTAAAAAAATCATACCTGTAGGTATGCTGTAAAATTGTAAAACGTCATATAGAAACAATGGCAACGTAAGGACGGTTTTTAAATATAAATTTCGGTTTCACTGACAAAATGACGTCAGTATTATTCTTTTTAGCATTGTTTTGCCCCTTTCCAGTAAAACCGGAAGTGATATTAAAATCCATTTGTATAATAAAATTATTCATATATGACATGAAAAATATATTTTTATTAATTTATCTCTTTTACATTTGCATATCTTAGTTTTAAAAGCAATCTAATGATTACTTTTTACAGTGTGGAATAAAAATTATGTTTTCCTGGATTTTAAAATTTTGATCCACCCTGTAAGTGGAATCACTAGCAAATGATAAAAAAAACATTAGAACCAGAAGTTACTTTAAAGCTTCTATAACTTTATACCCCTAACTTTATATTAAGTGAACGGTTTCGAGGGATATCATGCTCTGTCGGACCATTGAGTCACAATACTTTTTTATTTTACCATTGCAAATTAAATTTACTCATTATCGTTGTTAAAGAACGCATAAAATATCTAAGTGATTCATTTAATTATTGTTTTATTAAAGAAACCTGTTACTCATTAAATAATCGCCCCTTTTGGCAGTTCTCGCCACATTTTTGTCATTTCTGCTCAAGTACATCGTATTAAATATAGAAATTGAATATTATAATATTTTATAAAAGTTGCAGAAGTACAAAAGTCTTGCAGGTCGGTCTTGGTCTTGCGTAGTCTTGCACTCCTCGGTCTTGGTCTTGGTCTTGCATACCCCATTCTTGGTCTTGGACTTGCAAGCGAAAAGGCGGTCTCTTAGTCTTGGTCTCGGTCTTGGTCTGGCGCAAGACCGGAACGAGTCTCGACTCATCACTACTTGGACAGTAACAGTCATACGTTAAAGCACCTTTTTAAAAATTGAAAAGGTATTAAACAA
>JAHBCN010011501.1:0-28937 GCA_019359885.1 Listronotus oregonensis
TTTAATTCCTTATTGACGCATCTTAGCGTTGATCTGATGAGAATATATATCTTTTTGGACTCATTTCACCCTACTTCTATCTCCTGTTAAAAATTCTTTAGACCCCTAAAAGTTTTGTAAGTTCAAAATCCGAGTTCAGCTCTGTTTTTTCCCCAATGTTTTATGTCTTCTGGACGTAATGCATTGCAGTAGTATATTATGAAGACTGTATCCCTCTTCCTTGCAAAGCCTGCATGGTGTGGGACCGTCTGAAAGTGTTTCTTTGAATGAGAGTGGCCTGTCAAAAGTCCTACTACTTGTTTTAACTGAGTACGCCCCTGAAGAAGGAGCTCAGTTGTCAGTTTTTTGAAAGAGTCGCCTAGTGTAGCCTTCGCATGTCTTTGACCAAATGATGCATGCCAACGATCCAAATGCAATTTTGGGGACCATCTATCTATTATTGTTTTCATCACCTGTTTTGATAGTTCAAGGACTGGCTCTGGACTATTGAACTTTCTGAATGAGTCGGCTCTAGCTAGCTCATCCGCTTTTTATTGTCTTCTATTCCTGTGTGTACAGGAACACAAAGGAGTTCTATCAAGTTGTTTCTGGTAGCAAGTTCTTTTAGGTCGTTCAGGCACTCCATCATGATTTTTGATGTAAAACTGGAAGTTTAGAGTTTTTAGAGCATCTTGACAATGACAATGCGTATGTCTTGGCTGTGATACCTCCTTCTTACTTTGTAACATGTTTCATATCCATTTACATGGGGTATCGTCTATTCTATGACCTAAGCATGGAGCAAAAGGAGGGGCAAACACCCCCTGGATGTTTGCCCCAGGTTCATGTGAGCCGCTTGCGTGGTGTTTTCAACCTTCTCGCAGAACTGCCTTCATAATTATCCTTTAGCTTTTCGCAGAGCTCTATTGAATTTGGTAAGTGCAAGGGCTTGGTTGTCCCAATTACCTGTAATTTTTCCCTGTTAAACAATTTTCTGGTGTTCGCCCTCAGGTTGGCTAAGTGAGTACTTCTCTTTTTGAGTTTTTCTGTTCTAAAGGACAATTTTCTTTGAATGCACTTGTTATTGCATCCTGAAATTAATACATATCAAGGTCTATGTGTGTGGTGTCTGATCTTGATGGAAACCACTTTGTTTAAGTTAATTCCCATACGAGTCCCAATCTGTGTTGCACGGGTTGCGGTAGGCAGTTACACACCTAGTCGAGTTTGCGATTTTAAACTGTATACATCTGTTGGCGAACCTCTCGGCATCTGCTAGACATCTGCTAGACACAAAAGTAGACTTATTATCCTTATTAGTAAATAATAAGTTATTACTAACAAGATATTCCAACAATGCGGTACCACCAGGGCTGTCATCTGCTGCCCCATGCAGTGTTATGTGCGTTAACATCGCCCCTCTTAACAGTTGAAGTGGGTTTGCCTCATAAAATTTTACTAGGTTTTAAAAATTTGGTGGGTGGCGGTGATTCATCTGAGTCGCCTGGGAAATAGATAGAGACGAAAACTAGTTCTAGTTAGTTCTGGTTCTCTCGATACTTCATACTTTGGCGGTCGCTAGGTCCCTAAAACATAAATTTAACAAGGGAATATATTCCACGTCGTTACTGAAGTAGATGCAAGCCCTTGGGTTAGCAGTCAATTTGTCGTTTCATAACATACAGCCTACTTATCCTAATCCTTTCACCTGGCCCCTCACGATGCGGGGTTTTTGGATCAGAGCCACTGTTATGGGCTCGGTCGATAGTGCGGCAGACTGCCGCAGACCCAACCCTACTATGTTCTAGGTTTGCCTGCACCAGTATGAGGTTGCTTGGTGGTGTTTTGGTGATCAATTTTTCTTTTTCCTGATAAAAGTACTCTAAAGGTTGTCAGTCAGTGTTACGTCGTGCTGATCCGTATCACCTGACCCCGAGCTTACAAGCATGGCGTCTACATCCACAGTTGTTTATTTATTTATATTCGGCTTTATTCATGGAGATCCCAAGAGAAAGGAGGATTTAAAGGTCCACATTTGCAGTGGTCCCTTACAGACTTAAGGCTGTTTGCCTGGTATCTCGAAGGCACCGTTCTTGATGATGAATGACACATTAGGATTAATCCTGTGTGCAAATGTGTGTGTAGTGTTTGTGTTTGCTTTATTTCCATAAAGCGTTTATGTAATGTGTTTGTCCGGTACTTAAGGCACCTGAGCGTATGAGGTAAGCACTTTTGGGCGAGATGTCCAGAGGTGCAGGTGAGTGTGTTTGCCCATGTCTGACACAGGTCGAGTAGTGATACCTTGCTCGTGCCCATTGGCCCGAGAGCATGTGCGTTGCAATTGCCAGCGTAATGCTTGTAATTGCTTGTATGTTTGTGTTTCGTCAAAGCCATATCTGTAAAAACAGGATGTACGACGTGCACGTTGAGGTTGACTGGAGTATGAGGGGCTGTGTGAGACGCGTCATATCTCTTACACCCCAATCTACCCAAATAAAACGGCAACGGAATATTCGACTTACATCACTGGATTATGAAAAGATTTCGGAGGGCAAAATGAAACAATAAGAGAAATTTAGAACCTAAAATTTTACAAACTTGCAATAAAATTTTTTTTGGGAAAGTGCAAGGACTTTAATAACAGGTTATCTAACTTCATTTTATTAAACTTATAGTGATGTTCTTTTTCCCCTATTTTATCTTGTAACTCGTAAGACGTACTCAAATTAAATTTGTAATTGGTATTATTTTAGAAATATATTTGTAAAAGTAAAGTGAATTTTTTTGCCTTTATTGATTGGTTGATATAGGGAGGCCCACGAAATCTGCCCAGGGGTCCCAACAGTCCAAAATCTGGCTAGTGAGCAAAAACTCATAACAGTTAAATGGGCAGGTCCAAAAAGAGTCTAAAAATTAATCATTTCCTAGTGGTTTAAAAATAAGTAAACTTTAAAAATATTATTGAAATAAAGTTATAAATACTAGATGTTATTATCTTTGTCACTTGGTATGTTTTGTCTATGAGTACAAAAATGTTCTTGTATTGTGCGAAAATAACAAAAAAAGAATCGATTTATCCTTTAAAAGTCTATTTTTAAATGTAATAATAAACTAGATTTTTACATCTAAAGACGATTAGAAATACCTAAATATATATCTATTTTTTCCTTACAAATGACAAAAAGCATTATTGTAAATTTTAAGGGTATGTTAGTTATTCGTGCTACAGATTACACTTTAATTTATTTAAAGGGTATTTTTTTTAAGTCTGTTGAGATCTTTTCAGTATTTAAAAGCTTTACATTGGTAAATACGTACATAAGTCTGATTTTTTTAACCAAAGCTATAAGATAAAATTAATTATTTTTTCTATTACAGGTTTCTTCCAACCGATAGGCTATAAATATTTGAAAAGTACCTAATCTTATTACCTGTGCCTATAGATCTTTTGGGTCAAATGTCAATGATTGACGCCTAAAAGGATATCTAGACATTATATATAATCGATTGGTTAATAAATAAAATCCATGATCCTATTATCGCCGGGCCAAAGACCAAATAAATTTCTCGACCCGCTTATCCGACCCCCGAAAACCTACAAAAGCTCTTTTCCTGCAATGTGGGTGTTTCACAGTACGTCGATATAGAGGGTCATTTTTTATTATTTATTAAAAGATTGGACACACGGCAAAAGCAAGCATTATTATATTTTCACGGTTTTTGTAAAAAAGATTAACTAACCTACGTAGTAATAAAACTCGTTAAAAAAACACTGTTATTGAACTTACATGTTAAGTACAACAGTACTAGCTTAATGCCAGCCATACACATTAAGCAAATCCAAATATTTTATGGACCAATCGGTTTAATCAGTTTGCAAACAGTTACTTTAGTCAATGAAGGTTTAAATTTTAGTTTTAATCGTAGATGAGTTTTTTGCTGTTTGTCCAACATAACATCTGTAAATGGAAATTAGCCCAGTCACTATACACATTAGGGTCAGAATCAACCAGTCGGGCAATAAAATTCTGCAATAAGATGATTAAAAACATTAATCTATCAGACCAAAAAATTTTCTCCAAGAGATGTGACCTGGGGTTTCCAAAAATAGCAAATGTTTATGATTTTTAATTGCTTAAATTAAAACTTCTGTAATTCTAAAAATACAAAAAAAGTTTTTAATAAAAGTTGTAGACTGTTATCTTAGCTATAACTTTTGTTTAAATTTTTTTCAATATCTCAACTTTTAACAAAATTACAACCGATTTTCAAAAAAGATATTTTAAGGTCTGCGCATGCGCAATGTCTTAAAGTTCTCTTGGAATTTCCATCATCGTCTCTTTGATTAATAATATTAGATAGAAATGTGTTACAAAAAAATATGAAATCGCGATTATTTATAACAGAAAGCCTAACTTTTCTGATAACAACACTTTTATAAAGATTTCATTTTTTTCAGCTAAACTTTGCTTTGAAATATTGCTTTTTATTTTGAAGTGGTATGCACAAATTTTTGCTCATAATTATAGTAATAATTGTTAAAACTGAAATATTTTTGCAGATTTATTCTTTAATACCTACTTTTTGATATTATTTAATCTCTAAGGCAGTTGTCAAGCCAGAACCCGTTAACTTGGCTAATATTCTCCCAACATTGAATGCTGCACCGCAACATTTTTTCAAAGTATATTATCAAATCCAGCTTTGATTATCAAAAAAATGTGTCTTCTAATAGCTAAGATTAAAAAAGAAAATGGAATTTTAGTACCTATACAGATGGCGCAAGTAGTGGCTCTAACAAAAATGTTAGATATGATTTTTTTGTATCCGCAGAGCGGGATGTAAAAGTAATACTAGTTGCAGGTGCAGAAAAGCTGAGTTATCATGTTCTAATGCATCTGAATATTGTCAAACTGAAAACTCTACTAATTGCAAAAGATTGGAAATATCTCTAGATTCAGAAGACGATGATGTAGAAAATGGGGCGGAAAACGAGGCCCTTCAATTCAAAGATGAAGATAACGCATTATAAAAAATAATTATGGTATTAAATTATTTTTAATACATATTTTAGTTGTATCAATATTTAAAATTAATATTTTTTACAATGTTTTTTTATTTTTTAAAATGTCTCTGTTTTAATAATTAATGTACTATTATGTAAAAAGTATGGTAATTTTCTAAATTAAAAAAAGCCCGAGTTTTATTTATTTATTCAGTATTTTCGAAATAAAATTATTTAATTATTATACGTAAAAAAATGAGGTTATTAAAAAAATAATCAGAGCTTTTCAAAGGTTTAATATCACATTAACTAAAATATTATTGTATCCTTAAAAAATTAAATAAATATAATTAAAAAAAATTAAAGTTTAATTTGTTTAAACAAATCATATATACATTAACTATATAATCAGTAAAAACGTTGATGCATTTTTCTAAATGATTTATTTAAAAAAAGGCCTCAGCTGTCGTTATGCAGTAGAATGCAGTGATATTTTTGAGGTGTAACTCACTCGTATATCAATATTGAGTATATCTTTGTGATAAAACTTCTTTTCAAAACAATGGTTAAACAAACATTGCCGCTCGAAACGTATGTTACAACTTCTGTATAACAACCTTGGCTCTATTTTGCTTTTTTTTAAGTAGACAAATATAATGCTGTTATGTACGTCATAACTTATCAAAATATTTAAAAAAATATAAACAAAAGTTTTAGCTTACCAATTCATTTATAAAATTTATTTATTTTTTTCCTTTATCTTTATTTTTTTTTAATTACGTAAAAATAATGTTTACCTCTTACATACCTGTACGATTGATTTAAAAATTCGCATTACCTTCATAATAAATGAAGATATAAAAATAAATGTAAATAAAAGTTGTAGCTTAAAATCTTAAGTACAACTCTTATTATTTTTTTTTGTATTTTAATTTTTTAAAAAGTAATATGAAAATACTGACACTTTTAAAGGGTATTGGAATTGCCATCGAAGATTGGATGTTGTGCTTTTTACATTAGCGACCTACTTTTTGACGAAGTAATAGATTTATGTGTTAAATTTGTCATCTCCCTTTTAGGATTCAGTTTACAGAGTAATTTAAACAATCCTTACTTTGTAGATTCATCTTTTATTTTTTTTGTCTGCAGGTATGTTTCCAAGCCTAAAATGCAAAATATAAGGATCAACAGTATTAAACAATAAATTAAATAGTTAATTCTTCTTCTTGCGGTCCCATACTCTATTTTAGAGTGTAGGCGCCCTCTCGCACATATCTGTGTTGCGTACTAGACATATATATGGGGACCACCGGCTTAACGTGCCTTCCGAAGCACATGTGAGAGGGTTTACTAGACAGAAATACTACACAGTGGTTTGCCATTGCCTTCTGTGAGGTGACGAGCTATCTAAAAGTTCAATGGACAGTGCGGGGATCGAACCCGGGTCTTCACGGCTAAGAGGCTGGTAATGACTGAAAATCCTTACTTGGGGGTTTTCGGGGATGCCAAATTCAATTCTGGCATTATACGAGGGCACTCGGGGGTGGCTCTGCGGGGTGCCCGAGGGGTAATTGGGGGAAAATTGCAGCGTCTATGAAAATCAGCCAAAAATCGTTACCCGGGGGTTTTCGGGGATGCCGAATTCAATTCTGGTATTAAAATAACCCGGGGGAGCTTGGGGTGGCTCTGCGGGGAAAGGTAATGAAGAAAGTAAAAAATCACAAATTATGAAAATAATACTTTATTTAAATAATAAGTTGTACTTTTTAATAATATTGAATTATTCATTATAAATTTCAATTTTTACCTTAAATACTAAACATCTTCTTTAAACTCTTCCTCTTCCCCTTCTTCATCTTCTTCCTCGTCACTATCCTCGGCCTGGTTAAAAGTGCCTTTTTGGTCTGAGCAATTGCCATCGCAATGCTTGCATGTAAGTGAGCACTCCAACCCACTTCACTTCGTCGGCAAACGCACCTTGTGCCACAGTCCGTTTTACAGAATCAAAAGATACTGCTTAAAATTTCCTCGGGACCGGCTTCCTAGGTCATGGTGACAGAACTGAGCTCTCCATCCTTCAATTCCCACCCCCATTTTAACGGATTTAAGGTCTCATCTTGACCTTGTGAACTATACCAAGTGTGTACTTGAAAATAAACACGCTTGATATGCTCGGTCAACGCATTGACAGTCGGGATAATGCGTGCAAGATCGACTTTTTTTAGATTTGCTGGCAAAACCCCGAGTAACGATTTTCGACTGATTTTCATGGATGTTGCAATTTCCCCCCCAATCACCCCCCGAGCAACCCCGCAGGGCCACCCCCGAGCGCCCCCGGGTAATTCTAATGCCGGAATTGAATTCGGCATCCCTGAAAACTCCGAGAAACAATTTTTAAGCAATTTTTCCAAGTTTCCAATCGTTCTTATAATATTGCAAGTAATTATGCAATTTCAAAATGCATTTTTCGAAAAATGACATAACCACACCATATAGACTTTTTTGCTGGGAGCTTTCTGAACACAATCCAGAAAGCCGCATCTCGATACCTGCTGGCCTTAAAAATTTCCGATTTATTTCCTAACTTCTCTGGACTAAATATTGAACTTTCTATTACTGTAACACAAACTCTTTGTACTTAAAAATTATTTTTCACTTTTTAGTTCGGTTCGGCTTGTATACCGAACTGTATACCATGTTTGTTTTTTTTTTAACTTAATTTATTTTCTTATTTTTAGTTTCCAAACCGGATTAAAAGTATTTTTAATCGAAAGCCTTAGTTTTTAATATATGTTTAAATGCAATTTTTTTAAATTAAATTTTGTTTTGATTTTAGGGTTTTCAATGGTTCTTTTACAAGTTGTTCAAAGTTTGTTATTCAAAAATTATATTGAATATATTTTTTAATATTCCTTTTTTCTCCGAAATTCAAAAACTATTTTACATAAAACTTAATTAACTGTAGTGACATCTATGGCACCATCATTGTATCATTTATTTTATTTCAGTGAAAAAATTTTTTTAAATTATATTGATATAAAAAGACATTTCCATCGTTCTGTAAATCGTTTACACTTAACCTGCAAACTTATCCAGATATATTTTATTTATTCTGATAATCCTAATCAGGACATTGGAACAAAGTTGCTCATTGATAATTTAAAAAATAAAAAATGTATTTAACCTGCGTAATCAACCCGGCGATTCGAATTATTTATTTAAAGAAGGGATCAACTAATAAATTTAGATGGATACATTAAAAATGAAACAATGATTAATTATTTCATAGTCATTCTATTTTACCATAACTATTTATTTTCTTTTAACTCACTTTACAAACAAAGCCTATTTTGTCAAGCAGCCTTAATCTGATATATTTAACTTCCGACAAGTCGAGGAAATATTTCTTTTTCCAACAAACTTCCAAGAAATTGAACAAATAAAGCAACGTATACAAAAAGAACCCTAAATTACAAGCAAAGCAAAATCGCCATGTCATGTCCTATTGGGTTGAATAGAAAAAATCTTTCCATTGCTGAGCTCTGCCAGTTTATGTGGCGCCTGAATAGAGCCATATCTCATTCCGCAAAAATAAACTAACTCCTATCTTCTAGATGTAGGCCGAAAAAACATACTCTTAACAAGGTCATCTGAAATTTTATCTCCCTTGGAAGTAAAGTAAACGCCTATCCTGCGTCCCTTTTTAATATGTAGCAAAACTGGGCTAGCCTGGTTCATTCCCTAAAATCGATATTTAGACGCCTCTGACGTCAGTCGACGCGACGTCCTGCGGAATTTTGCGAATAGAGGCGATCGTCCAGGTGGTGCTTCTGATTGACATTTGTTCATATGTGTGCTGTGTTTTCCTTACCTAAATAAATATAATATTAACTATTAAAATACAGAATGTTATCGAGAAACTGATAGTGAAAGACTTAAACGATTTTTTGGTGAAAATTCTTAATTCCATTTCGTTAAAATATACTAAACAATAGGGAACATTTTGACCTGTGTTTGAAAAACTTAAGTGCAAGAATAATGCAGATCTGCACAAAACTGCAACGATCTTAGACATTGCAAATTTTAGGTTGGGCCCAGTACTTGGTTTCGGCTCAGTGCATGCTATTCTAAAACATGTAAATTTAAGCAATAATGTTTCGGGACCCTAATATCGTGCTTAATCGGTCGTGAATGTAGTTCGTATTGCGGCAAACATAACCTGACACCGGTAAGGATTTCGGGACCAACATGGGGCGCCATGGTCTAGGAGGGCTATGACATCGCGGCTACCCCCTACCATCATCGACGAGCAGGAGACACTCACCCCTCACCTCGGTGTACAGGTAATTTATTGTAGTAATTTAGGGTGTATAGAGGTCAATACCTTTTAATAGCTTTTAGCAACTTAATCCTTGAATGTTTCTTTTTTGTCCAATGACTATTGTTTTCTAATAATAAATTTCAAAATAACCAATTACAAATTTTAGTCTATTTAACTGCCTAAAAACTTAAATTAAATTTAATAATTTTACTTACGTTTGTGTAAATTATTCAGATTTATTGTGTATTTTTAATTAAAAAATGCTATGTCATTTGTTCGTCAGCTTGTTGACACCTATCTATTTAAAGTTCCTTTTAGAATATACCCATAGGCATTTTACAATATTCCGCGCCCCCATATTTTTATAATTATACATATCCCGTAACCCGTAGCTTATTCCTAATTAAAAAATATCCTTTGTTTTTCTTTGTGTGTTACCCAAATCAGCCCCTTTTTGGAATATTGTCCTCATGTCTGGGAATGGCTTTTCCCACAACTCTAAGCATTCCTAATTTCTTTCAAAAAAGAGCCGTTCGCCTTTGTAATGATCTCACTTTTACAGGATATCTTCCTTTTCTTGTCCGTCCAGGAGCTGTAAAGGATCTGTCACTCTTTTATAGGAATTTCCACCGCTTCTGCTCGAAGAACTTAATTCCTCCTTTGCAACTCTGCAGTTTGCTGTACACGTAGTACCACTCCTATACATCGCTTCACAATCAATCTGGAGTGACCTCAACTTTTGTCTTCATTCCTAAAGTGTCTAAACTGTGGAACCTACAGCCTGTAGAGGTTTCTCCCTCTCACCCAAACGTTCCAATCTTTAAGTTCCGTGTTAACAACCTACCTCTTACCTCACTTAAGATGACACCCACAGTACAGGGTATTCATTAATGTCCGCAAACCACGTTACCAAAAATGTTGCGGGTTGCCTATTTAGAGGTTGCACAAAATTTAATAAATTGTCCCGAGAAATATTTAAAGGCGCCGTGCATTTTAAAATTGATTTTTAAATGTCAGAAATATATTGTTGTTTTAAGGTTAGAAAATTTACCATTTATTATTTTTTCGTAATTTGAACAGCCTTTAATATTACAGCCTTTTTGGATAACTTTTGCATACATTTCGTTTTGAATCTCGTGTTTGTCAATAATTTCATTTGCTAGATTTAGGTAAAAAAAAGGTTGGGCTTAGCGAAGATTTGTTATAATTTTTATTATATCTTTCATTCAACTTTGGAGAGAATATGACTAAGTTCCATCCTCATTACGAGTTGCACTTTTAAAATGTGCTATTATTATAAACGCATCTTGTTCCGTAGTCCATATTTTAAACGTTTTCTAAAAGTAAAAATACAGTTTTATTTACGTAACCTCAATAACAAAAACACAGGTAATTTAAAACTTAAAATATGCAAAATAGTCCTCAAAAGAACTTTTTTAAGCTTTTAAGGTTCGCTTTTAAAAATAATTTGATCAAAAAAATCTAAAAATTTTTCAAAAAAAACTATCCAAAAAGCAAATACCACTAATGCCAACAATGTCCAAGTCTGTCAGTATTGTCAGTTAAGTCAACTGTCCAACAGAGCTTACTGTGTCGCCAAGCCTAATTTTGCCTCATAAAAGGTGTGTTCTTTTGACTATTAACCTGCACTGATTCTCATTTTTTCGGAATTTTAACATTTTAAAAGGTTATTATAATTTGTAATTTTGATTTACACATTTTCCGCTTTGTTCGGAGTTTAGAAACTGGTAAATGGTCACATAAAAAATAATAAATGTGGGCAAAATTTATAAACTTTTTTCCAACTTGACAAAATTGTTATGAGGAAAGAAACTAAGCAGTGGAGCCACTATTACAAACCAAAATTGCGTGGTCACATGGTTTACGGACATTAATAAAGACATTTTATATTCGTATAAACTGCAACCTACAGGGCGGGCGCTATAAATAATTACAAAGTAGATTGTCCTTCGTCCTCTAAAAACTAGGTATATCCAAAAACAACAAGCTATAAAAGAGAGGACAAATCGGCGAATTGTGTAAACACCTTTGGTAAGAGGGGGGGACGCTTGAAAATTATTTTATTATTTAGTAGGGGCGGCTCGTGAGGGCGGGTTTTGAGGCATCGAAAAAATTATAAGCGCACAATAAAAAGTTACATTTTATTTTTATATTTACTTAATAAATAAAATAAATATATACCAGTATACTCGTACATAAACATTTATTATACTATTAAAGCTAGTAGAACTACACTTGAACTGGATCCTATTTGGGCATATACGTTCAGACTCCCTTTAGGCCATTTTATTACTCCATTTTATTTTTTTTTGCTTCTCGTTTTCTTAGAAAAATCCGTGGTTCTGCTAGTTTAAGATTAAGCTAAAAGAACCACAGCAAGATCCTTGCATAAACAATATCTTTTTTGTTTAAATATATATTTTTTTTAGCTAATTTTAGGCTTCTAATTGGCACACATTTTATTAAAATTTACAAATATTAGGACCTAAAATATATTTAAATGCGAATCGTGTACCACTAGATTGTACAATATTTTAATAATAAAAAATAATTTTATTGTAAGTAAAAATATTTTCAAACCCTTTGTTTTTTTCCTTTGAAATTCTGCTAGCCTAAAGTTAAGCCAGAAGAACTACATCAATATCTCCGAATAACAAAATGTTTTCTTACAAAATGTGTCCCACATTCTTCTTGGGCTCTTGTTAGGCTCTACAGCCACCATGTTTTAATTTTGTTTGGTCTTTGTTTTTTTCCAGAGAATCAGAGTTGGACATACCACACGTCAATTTTTGGAAAAAAAATTACTTTGCATTTTTTAATCTTTATGTATGCCATCATTTTAAGGCTCTTTTAAGTCTTCTTAATATACCAAGTTTTAATAATGTTAATAGCTTAATTTACGAAATATTTAGTTTTTTAACTTTGTGGCTCTGGTAGCTTAAGGTTAAGCTAGCAGAAACACATCAATATCTCCGAAGAACAAAACAACTCCTTAACAAAATGTATGTCCTATTTTTAGGCTCTTTTAAGGCTCTTCATCCACCGTATTTTAAAAGGGCGTACTCAAACATCAAAATACATAAAGTATTTTTTTAATTAGGGTGTGGTAAGATCAACTATAATTTAGCAAATAATGTTTTTAAACTTTGTGGTACTGCTAGCTTAAGGTTTAGCTAGCAGAACCACATCAATATCTCCGAATAACAATTTCTTTTTTAATATACATACCATACATTTAGGCTTTTATTAGGCTCTACAACCAACCACCGTATTTTATTTTTTTTTGCTTTACCCTTTTTCAAGATAATCATAGGTGACTATACCACACCCCAATTTTTTGAATAAAAATTACCTTGTGTTATAAGTATGCCATGGTTTAGGCTCTTTTTAAGCCCCTTACTATATTTTGTTTTATTATTGTTAATGGCTTAAATTAGCAAATAATAATTTTCCTAATTTTGTAGTTCTACTACTAGATTAAGGGTTAAGCCAGCAGAGCCACATCAATACATCCAAATAACAAAATATTTTTCTAACAAAATGCATGGCAAATTTTTATGCTTTTCTTAGACTCTGAATTCACCGTATTTTAATTTTTTTTTCTCTTCGTTTTTTCCAGAAAATCATAGTTAGCCATACCACACCCCAACTTAAGGTTTAGGCAGCAGAACCACATTAATAACTCCAAATAACAAAACATGCTATTTCTTAGGCTCTCTTTAGGCTTTGCACCACCGAATTTATTTTTTAAATGGAAATCACCGTTGGCGGAATCACAACCCAATTTTTTGAAAAAAAATACCTCGTCTTTTTTAATGCTGTAGGTAAGCCATCATGTTAGGCTCTTTTTAGGCTTCTTAATGTATCCAGTTTTGTTAGTGCTAAACACCTAATTTAGAAAATAATTAGTAATATTTAATTAAGGTTAAGCCAGTCTAACCACATTAATAATTTCCGAACCACACAACATTTCCTTAACAAAGTGCATGCTCTATTTTTAGGCACTTTTTAGGGTCTACAACCACCGTTTTTTTTTCTCCGTTTTTTCGAGAAAATCATTATAGTTAATCTTACCACATCCCATTAAAAAAATACCACTTGTATTTCCCAGTCCAAAAAGAGCCTAAATATGTGGCATGCATCTTATGTTCTGGTATTCGGAGATATTGATGTAGTCCTGCTGGCTTGACCTTAAGCTAGCAAAACCAGAAAGTTAATAAAATTAATGTTTTCCAAATGAAGCGATTAACATTAATAATATTTGGTATACCAAGGAGTCTAAAAAGAGCCTAAAATGATGATATACTTAAAACATCAAAAAACACAATGTATTTTTTTTAATAGCTGGGGTATGGTATGGTCAACAATGATTTTCTTAAAAAAACTAAGAGTGAAATAATATAAATTCTAGTCAATAGAGCCTAAAAATGTGGCATAAATTTTGTTATAAAAATGTTTTGTTATTCAGCTGGCTTGACCTTACGCTAGCAGAACCACAACGGGAAAACACAAATATTTACTCAATGAGGTTACCAACAGTAAGCAAACAAGGTACACCAGAGCGCCTAAAATCATGCTAAATAAAAAATGTTCCAAAATTATTTCTAGTTATACTAAAGTTATTTTTAACAATTAAAATTTTGCACAATCTAGTTGTACACAATTCTTATTTTTAAGCTAGTTTGTTTTATTGTTTCGCCTTTCTTTTTAAAATGGGACCTCTGGTCCGTGGGGAGGGGTATCCAGCTATGGACCCTATGAACTCGATCGCCTGCAACAAAAGAAGAAACCCAAAACCCAAAATCACAAATATTAATCACGTTTCGGTGAATCGGCCACCGTTAAATTGAAACTAAACAAAAATTAAACTAAATTTTAAGAAATTTTAGGTCTGAAAACTTAGAAATTCTGATAGCTTTTAAATTTTTAATGACGTTTTGTCATATGACAATAGGTTATTGGACTGGTGTATGTATAGTTTTAAAAAGATTTGTCATGACAAGTCATTAAAAACAAGCATCGATTTCCAATCAGATAAATTTCAATTTGTAATTTACAATTAATAACCCGATTTGCCAATGTTAATATTGATGTTTGGGATTTTGGCTGCAGCATGAGGGCATTTTCAAGTCCCATTCCTAAGGCCCAAACTAAAACTGGATCCAAAAACTATAGAACATATTTATATTATATGCTTTTAAATTAAAATAAACGAGTCAAATAAGAGCCAAAATAGCCTAAATATGGCATGTATAAACAGAAAGTAATTTCTTATAATACGATTTAGGTGATTCTGCTAGCGAATTTTAAGCTACAGAACCAGTTTTTTAGAAAACATAAAAAAATAAAAACGAATAAAACAGCCTAAAAAGATCCTTAAAATATGGGCCTAAGTAGGATTCAAAATTAAAGTGTACTTGTGCTAGCTTAAAAAGTATCTTTTTTTCTTAAAGTATGATGTGTATAAAGTCAGTTTCTATTTTTCAACATTCAAATTTCTAATTGAGTGTTTCCGCAAAGTTCATCAAAATATGTCAGGTGGTGATATAACCTATTTTACGCACATGTTTGTGTCTGTTGATAACGACAAATTTAATTCGGCACATAACAAAATAGTTAATTTATTTTACATTTAAACTTGTAAATATGAGAGAGAAATTCTATTTGGCTAAAAAAAGAAGTACAGGGTGTCCCATTTTCGACACTTTTATTGGGTATCTCCGTAATTGTTAGTGCTATCAAAAAAGTAATATAGACGCCATGTGCTGTTTTTAAGAGTGCATTTACGCTACACTCTAAGGGTCGGGGGAAAGGACGCGTGGACGGTGGGCGGAGACTAACAAACTCCCACTACCACAATTTTCGTATAGCCGTATAGTATATAAACATAACCGATTTTAGGGTGACTTTGACTCAAGAAAATATTAAAAACTAAATCCAAATTTTAGAAACTATTACAGCAGAAGCCTAGATTTAAGTGTTGGCTTTCATATAGTTTTTGAAAATTATCGATAACTTATACCGTTTTTGAGAAAAACATTATGCCTCGAATCCCAAATTGGATCCAATCAAACTCAAAACGGTAGACTCAAAATTTAATTTTTTTTTGTCTTAAATTTAATTCGTCAGTTATTTAGAATATTTTTTTAGATGTTACAATTTATTGGCTTCCTATAAGATTACATAATGCTTTTCTTCCAGAAGAGTTTCTATGTTATTACTCTATTAAACAAGTGGATCAGACTACTACTAACTCAAATAATATTTTTTTATAATCTTTGACTATCACAATTTCTAAGCATTAAAAAGATTTACTGACAGGACATATGAGCTGCGTGATCTCTTATTAGATGGGAATTTTCACTAAAATAAAGGAGTAAATATTCACCACTTATAAAATTGAATATGTTTAAGGATAAGTTTTTATAATTTTTTTTATATCAATCAAATTAGGTACCAAACATAACTATCCATATTTTAATATTAACATGTTACCAAATTAGCAACACTCCGAGCATTCCAATATAATACAAAACTAAACATTTTATATATTTTTTTAATACTGCGAGGGTAAATAAGGTCAGAGCCTAACATTTTATATAAAAAGTCATTTAAGTTAATCCCTAGAGTACTACAAGAAAAAGCTTTATACAATCTGACGTAATATTTAAATCCGCCCAAATGCACCTTTTATATGGCTGAAAGGCATTAGAACGAGGGTGCTACATACTTTATAACTTAGCTGCACCCTGTCATTGCATTTACCTGCACATCACATACCTTTACGCTGCAATGTTGTAGCGATTCAGAGGCGTACGGAGAGAATTTTTAAATCGATGTTTATTTAAGGAGGTCTACAAAAGATAAAATTATTTAAACAGGAGGTTCCGAAATTAGTGGGCAATATTTCTTAGACTCACTGTACTTTTCAAAATTTAAAAAGTAGTTCATATAAACATGCCTTAAAAAATACACCTTAAGATGGCTAGAGCCCCTGAAAAATGGGGCCAAAGGCCACGTTTTGCGTAATAACTCTTGAATAGTAATGCGACTCGAGCTCTCTTTTTACTCAAGTCACTTAAGTGAATTTGTCAAACTCATACTTGATTGAAAAAAATATTACTTGAGTCTCTATGCACGCGAGTTACCAAGTAAACTTGGCGCATCAAGTTGATTCTGTTGCCACTAGATGTCACTTTACTAAAGCGATCTATTCTACTTATCTTTGCCGCGCCGATACACACCGAGACTGACAGGTTTAAACTTGCAAGTGCTAAAAGAAATTTCACTGAATTGCAAATTTGCAACTCGAGTAAGATTTTACTCGAGTGACTCAAAAACTCGAGTATAACTCGAGTAAGGTAGTAAAATTCCTCGAGTGACTCGAGTCACAGAATCCTATTCCAGTCTCATCACTACTCTGGAACCGTTGAAGACAAGCCACCGAAATTCTGTGAAGTTGTTTATTTTCTAATCTTGCACACAGAGTGTGTGTCTGGTATTTTATGCCCCAAATTTGTTGTTTATGGAATTTTAGTAGTTTTAGCAACAAATAATAAAACCATTATTACCTTTACACAAAAAAGGTGTTTTTAGTCAACTTCTGTATTTTGGCCCATTTTTAAGTACCTAAAATTATTTTAAAAATGTTCATATTTTTCATTAAAAATAAATTAACAAAAATCCAAATTGAAAATAATCAGGAAGTAAAATTTATTCGTTTTTTTGTCATTTTTGCATTAACGCTTTCGTGATTGTTCAATTTTTTTTGTGGTTGTCTTAAGTATATTTTTTTCTAAATGGTTTCCGTATAGCAAGTAATAGAGTTTTAATAATTTTTGCCCAAAAACGTATTGTTAGTCGATCTTTATACACATATTGTTTTTAAATAAAATATTTTGAAAATATTTATCAAATATAAATATAATTAGAATATATAACTTTAATATTATTTATTTATTTAAAAGCTACTAAAATTTCTTTTTTCTTGTAAAAACTGTTTAAATGCTCCTTTGTGCTACCTTATACCGATTCTAGCTCCACGGCTAATTCTTTGCGATGCCTAAAGAATTTTTTTCTCGCTAGTGTGTTTTTCTGAAGCAAACTTCAAGGTATTTATCTTAGTTGCATAAACCATATTGCGCATACGGTCAAAAAAATAAAAATCTAGTCCAACCGGATATCAGTTGAATCGCGATTTAAAATGTTTTGCATCATGTCTTTTTTATATTGTTTTTGCAGCAACTACCAACAATAAACGTTCAAACAAATACCAGTCAATCCATGACCTGTTGAAAATTTTTAATTAGGATTTTCGTTAATATATTTTTAATGGACAATATGATTATTTTTAAAATGATTTTACTTAAAAAAGGGCCAAAACACAATGATCGACTAAAAATAACTTTTTGTGTAGAAATGATAAAAATTTTATTATTTGATTCTAAAAGCACTAAAATTTAGCAAAAAAATATACATGGACATATTATACCAGACACACACCCTGTATGAAACGCTCCTGGAAAAAAATGTAATTTGCGACAGCCAGCTGGCCTATCTTTAGCGGTTCCAGAGATATTACGCAAAAAATGACTTTGAGGACCATTTTTCGGAAAGCTCTAGCAAAGACATGTTTATACAAACATCATTTCATATTTTGGAAGGTACAATAGGTCCTAGATGTATTGCCCATTAATTTTGGGCCACCCTTTATACCATTTCAAAATACTTTAATTTTTAGAGGTACTGGCGGATTAACCTAAAAAACCCAATAATTTTGAGTTTTACAATACTTGCATAAATGTAGGTAAGTGGTTCCAATTTTAAAAGAAAAATCCCATTCAGACCAAATTTCTACTTTATACTACCCTAAAAAAAAGGAAACAACTTTTTAGTACTTTTAATTAATAAATATAGAAGTAGAGAAAAATACTGATAAAGAGCCTTCTACATATGAATAAAGGATAAAACATTCCCATAAACAGGATCTGAGAAATGCTTAAAAGGGTACTAGAGCTTCCTAACATGTTTACACAAAAGATATTTTTTGCCTCGTATCTTTAAAATTATTTGAGACAAATAGACAATTTTATTCAGTAGTAGAGTTAATAAAGCATTTTAGTTGGAAGTACTTAAGAACAGCTCTGATTTTGATATTCTTTTAGAAATTTTGTTTTTTTATATTATTAAAAATCAAAAACCTTTTGAAGTAGGCAAACAAATATTTATATTGTTTAAACAAGATTTATGGTATTTAAATGGAGTTTTTTTAATCGCTGTAACTTTTTAAATATTAATAGGTATTCGTCATTTTTTACACCAAATCTTTTTGTAAAATATTAAATTTTCTACAAAAAGGGTTTCCTAATAATTTCTCATATTATTCATATTATTCTGAGAGCAGAAATTTTACTACAGCTTTCGGACTGTAATAATTATTTATAGGATTTTTTTTATATATAATAATGACATAAAATAAATATACATAACAAAATAAGAAATGCATATATTTATTTAGAATGTAAACAACTCTAAGAAACATACGAGTATTACTCCATATTCATTATTAAAAAAAATATGATAAACTTTCATGAAGAGTTATTTATCAGAATTTTTGAAATATTTTTTTAAATGTTAGAATTTTTTTGCTTTACTCACATATACAAAAAATAGGAAATTTAATGTTGATTTATATTTTGCGTATCGGAGATTATGATCGGAGATAAGTATAGAGAGGAAGTAATGCCCGCGGTACATACAACATTTTATGTCCTACTTTAAGTTAAATAAAAAAAAATCAAAAAAGGTTTTTACCTATATATTTGCTAAATAAACAAAGGTAATAAATGTTCATTGTTGTGCTGTGTCAATGTCAAAACTGAAATTCATATAAAATAATGGATTTTCCGTTGAGTCCGGATAGAATTGCTTTGAATGCCACCAAAGCTTTGGATAATCTTATTCCAAAAAAGTCTAATAACGCCTCTGATACAATATAAAAAGTGTGGGGATTAAATAAAAAATAATGATGTAAAAATTATCAACGATACGGTGCTACTTGGATATTTTCAGGAAAATTTGCTGTTGTAAACTATATTTAAATACTAATTATGTATATCGATTATATTCTGAAACATTTACTCCTAATTCCCCATGAACAAAATCTTCAATGTAAAAGAAGACATTAATAGTTAATGAAATAAACGACATTGCAATATATTAATATTTAGGACAGCATCTTAAGCAAGGTTATGAAACGAAAAAATCAAAAATTTTAACTCGAGAAGAAGTGCTGAAATTCATCCCTAAAGCTCTCAGTTACACTTTTTTGATGTACAAAGTGGCTTTGTTATTTGGTGTATTTGGTGGGTGTCGCCACTAAAAGAGCTAATATGTAGGTTGCACATATAAAGGATTCGTAAAAATAGTTAATATTTCCGGAACAATGACCGATAAAAAGCGTGTCTTCGCAGTTATTGATGAGAAGGAGATGGGTTGTTTAAAGCTACTGAGAACTTATTGGTCTTTACGCCCCACGAACTGTAACATCAATAGATTCTTTTTGTGATACCGCAACGATCATTGTTTTTTACACTAAAGGTAACATTTTTTCCATTATTGAAAAATATCTGGGTCTAAGCGATGCGGACAAATATACTGGTCATTGTTTGCGCAGAACCTCTACAACTTTGTTGGCAGACATGACCACATTAAAAAGACATGGCGGTTGTAAAAGTTCTGCTGTAGTTGAGAGATATTTAAAAGACAGTATGTCTTCTTAAAACAAAATTTTGAAATTGATAGCTAAAGTACCATTAACAAGACCATCAACGTCAAAAAACGTTCAATCATCGCCAATTTCTGTTAGTGAAAATCACGAAATAATAGAAACTGGGACTTTTTATAACTGTTTATTTAATATGAATGATAAATATGTTTTTTCGTTAATAAAAAGATGTAACATTGATTTTTTTTCTTAATACCCGAGGGCATTAGAAACTTCTTTTATGTCCTAGGGTATTATATACCATTTAAAGTGTCTGGTAACTATGGTATTATAAAATAATAATATTCGAGTAGGATATAAATAAATTTAAAATATAATATTAGGTAACATTGCGTATTAAAACACACATTTTTACATATACAGAACACTTTCAAAGACAATATTTAAACCAATAATTAAGGGATTTTAAGTATCCGTTTAAAGCAAAGCATTTTAATCGTGGCGATCAAAATTGTCGATTAACATTGCCAGTTTCTGGGCGAAAACCGAACATAACACCGTCGATGAAAATTTTTGGCCGCGCTTAAAGTTTTAATCGTCGATTCGTCCGTCTTCATTTAAAAACGAGTTTTTGGTGCAAAACGTTAAAAAATCGCCATTCTTGTAACAAATAAACACGCTTCATTTACGTTTTTCGGTAAACGGCTGCAACTTTTGGCGATTAAGACGGTTTACAATTAAATTAGGTATAGGGAAATAAAAGTTTTGATCGTCCGACTGAGCACTCTTAGTCGGCGATTAAGAAGGTTAAAAAGAACGATAGTCTGCGGGGCCCTTTGGCGATGTTATAGTTTCAACAATACAAACATATTGGACTTCCATCGTCTTTTTTTTAATATGTACCCAAACATTCAGTTAGTATCCATTTCCAACCGTTTTCAATTTATTACTACAAACTGCCGTTAAAACTCCGACTTATATTCGTTGTTCACAAAAATACCCGAAGCTTGACCGGTACTGTTATGTAATTTGTAAGTTTTTTTATTTTACTAATGATGCAGTTCTTATATATTTATTTTCTATGTTACAACTAGTACCTTAATTTTATCCAAGAAAAGGTTTAAAATGCTTAAATAAAGAAAAAAATTCTGTAATTTGCATGTTTAGTCGTTTTAGCAATTTTAACAATACAAATACATTTTTTTTTAATTGTATTAAATTAATGTTTATTAAAAGAAGACGACTATGCGTTTAGTACCTTCAAAAACAAATCTGTAAGCACAAGCCTAAATATAATTATACAAGTCAGGTAGAAAAGAAAAGGTACCCAACCAATGTATGAAAAAAGATTTTGATTCGGACCGATTTTAAAAATAATGTAATGCAGGTCTTTAAGGCCTGATGTTTTCTTTTGTTCTCCCTCCAAATCTTATTTATCAGGGTTTATTGTAACACTAAAATCATAGGATTTTAGTATCAATGCAATTGTAGAACAGTGTTTAAAAAAAAATTGTATTATAAATTTTATACAAACCATTAAATTCTGCAGTCAACCTTAAAAAATTTTAAATAACATTTTTATCATTATTTTTGGTATTTATTTTTACATTTTTTAATCTACTTTAAGATGTACTATTAAAACATTTATGGTGTGCCAAATTTTTTATACTTGAATAAATTTTTTTCGTGAGCATGGCTTAACTGGTAAAAAAATATATTTTCTAAGATCGGAACTTTATTCTATTTTTTTATTTAACTATTAGAAGATGCACTAAACTTTAAAACGTTTAAAATTTTTAGCCATTATCTTAGTCATAATTTCGGATTTTTTGAGCTTCTAGATGTGTTATCAAAAAGTTTAGGATTTAGCAAATTTTACATAATTGAGTAGCTTTAAAATAAAAAGAAACATTTTTCTTACACATAAAAGATATTTATTAATTAAAACTGTTTTTTAGTTTGAAGGGTTACACAGCCGGGGTCTGTTTGACCCCATCAGATCAGGGTCAAGGGCATTTAAAGGTTAAATCTGCAAAATTAATTGCAACTTAATTTGAAGAATGTATACTTATGCTTTTAAAGTTGCTGAAGACAAATATGTGGTTCATTTGACCCCACCGATTCATGGTCAAGAGCATTTCAAGGTCAAAGTTGTAAAATAATCGCATCCAAATTGAAGGTCCCAAAAACATAAAGATATCTTTATGTTTTTTGAGGTCGCTGAGTCCGAATTCGGCCTCAGTGTGGCCCCATCAGGTCAAGATAAATGGAATTTTAAGGTTAACTCCGCAAAATTATTTGCAACCAAATTTGAAAAGTGTTAACTTATTTTTTTGAGATCGTTGAGCATGAATCTGTGGTCATTTTTACCCTATCGGGCCATGGTCAAAAGATATTTTAAGGTCAAATTTACAAAATTATAATTTTACAGCACTTTAGAAACTAAAAACAAACTTTCAACCAATCGAAACTAAACTCTAAAAGGTAACACTTTCCAAATGCAAATATTTACTGCTTAAGGGTATGGTTCGAAAGTATTTAACCACTGTCAACAGTGTCAACTGTCAATCATTTATTTGTGTTAACCAAAAACATGGCCGTGTGTAGCATTTTGTTTAATGATTGACAGTTGTTTAATGCTGACAGTGTTTGGTTACTTTTGAAACATACAATAAATGCCAGTTAATTAGTCGTTTACAGCAGCTGTTGTGTAACAGTCGCTCAATTATAGTGATTAGTGACTGTATTCTAAAAACAAAATGTTGTTATAAAGCCGTTATAAAATTTATTTTTGTATTAAATGACTAAGTCATTTATAGCCCATATATCGATTCACGTCAATATTTAAGAACCCCAACAACAGACTGGGAATTGAATAAGCAGAGAAGAACCTAAAAAGAGTATCGCACCTGAAGACAAAACAACTCGCCTTCGTGCTAAGGAGTCTTGGAGAAAAGGTAGCAGTTAATTTACACCCTGTAAGGTATTCAGTGTAGTAAGCTATGCATTTGCCGCAAATTCTCATTTAGATATGAGAGTGTAAAAGAGTTTGTCCATGACCATGAGTCTAATATGACCAGATTTAGAAACCCCGATGAAAGGGTTGTTTCTTAGTGGATCTGGCATTAAATTGGAAAAGTTGCTAATCGCATTTTTGAAAAGTCCATTTAAATGCACCCATAAAAGAGAAAACTATGGTATCTAATGAAAAACAGAAAATAGTTTAATACTGAAGGAAGCATGGGTTCTTATGTCCCACATAAGATTATTTTTATTTTTATACTTTTTCAATTTTTTTACACTGTTTTATAATGCGATTTATTTGTTGTAAAATATTTTCAAATATATTATAATTATATACATATATACTTTTTAAACAATCTGGTGACAGTCTTTATTATCATTACCAATTTTCAGAGCTATATTTTTTAAATTATGCTGTATCAAATGGTGAAGAATGTTCCAGTTATATACTAGACAGTGTATGCTTAAAAACAGGCCAGAAAAATGATGAAATTGCAAAATACATTCTTGGTAATAATTTAGTTTTTAAATTATTGTTTGGAGTATTAAACATTATTATCTGAATAGCCGAAATTTTCGGGTTTTAAATTACCAGCAATAGGTATTTAAAACAATAAAGGTATTATTTCTTTAGACTCATTTATTATACTTAAACAGTAATTTAGTCACGTCTAGGAGTCGTACTTACAGGGATATCAAATAAAAAGTAATATTTTCTGTAGAAATATTAAGGATTTTTTATGTGTTGTTTGGATGTCACTATTAAAAAAATTAATCTTGTAATACGTTCTCGTTTTGTAAGCTGGATAAGATTACGTGGTTAAATTTTACTTAGATTCAATTTTAATATTTAATATCCAGAGGTAGTTTATACAGACATGACATGAAATGTGTCGAGAACTGCCAAAAAAGGCGATTATTTAATAAGTAACAGGTTTCTTTAATAAAATAATAATTAAATCGATCACTTTGTTCTTTTATACAGTCCTCTGACAACAATAATGACTAAATTCAGTACCATGTTTTAAAAATAATGAGATGGTGACTCAATGGTTCGACAAAGGTCGATATTTCCGAAACCGTTCACACAAAAAAAACTAGGGCTACAAAAGTTATAGAAGCTGAAAATTAGTTTTATATTTCTAATGTTTTTTTTAATAAGCTATCTAGTTATGACACTTACAGGGTGGATCAAAAATTTTTAAGTTCCCATATGACAGTTCAACAATTTTCAGAGTAATAATATAAAGGGTAACGATTTTTTTAAAATGGATTTTTCGCCACAAATTTTTTATTTTAGGTTAAAAGCTAAAAATAAGGAAGTTTTCTTAAGTGGCAGTGGATTCTTCAAAGAATTCTGGAATAGAAAGTAATTTCACATTTTACGCCCTTTTTTCTGTGATTTTTGTATATTCAGTTTTTTTATATCATGAAGGGTTTTGGAGATATCGAGCTTTGTCACACTATTAAGCCACCTTGTATATGCTGAATGTTTATAAAGTATTTGTACAAACTTTGTATGGAAAATGCTTGACTAATTTGAAGATAAAAAGTTTATATGAACCTAAAAGTTAATTACTTTTTTTTTAATCAGAAACCAATGTTTACATGTTAGAATCATCTTCACGGAAATTTTACATCTAGTTGAACTAGATGACTTTTTTTCTGCTTAAACAGTACACAGTCTTGTATTTGCTTTAATTTTATATGATTCTTTAAAGAGTAAAAGTAATAGATTAAATACCATTTTTTTGGCTTGGGGATGTAGGAATCCACAAAAAGGTTTTTTTCCCTAATTTCATTAGACTATCAAACTGAGAAAGAAATGTCATTCCTCAATAAAAATGAAACAATTACTCTTTCAATATAATAATTGTTATAGAGCCATTGGCATTTATTATTGTTTTTTTTATTTAATTTTTAAAAAATAGAATTAAACGTAAACTTACATAACAACAAACATATAAAAATAATTAAGGTTACAACTAGGGTTCATGATTTCTCGATCTTATCAATTTCTCGGGTCTCGAGAATTCCCGAGGCCAATTTCTCGGGTCTTCTCGGGTTGTCGAGAAATTTACAAATTGCGTGTAGTACACTTAGCCAATTTTTGAGTAGGTATTTGAGGCAAGCTGAAAGCTTGTCATAACTCCTCCAAAAAACCCCAACGCGGAACTGCAGACCTGGCTTGTGAGTAGCGGGGCTAAATCAACCCCTAAATTTTTAAAACCAAAAATGTATTTGAGGCAATATGCAATTTTTATATGTTGTAGTTGAATGTTAAAAGAATTTAAAAAAAATTAGCCAGACGATTTGGTCGGGGTTTTAACCTTGCCAGGCGCGTGCAAAAATGTTTTGCAAAAAATATAAAAAATGTATTTGAGGCAACTTGAAATTTTAATAGGGTATTATTTATAACTAAAAAATAAGATTCTCAAAAAGACAGATCATTGGTGGGACTTTCCATATGCCAGGTGATCTAAAAAATTATGTATATGTGCGACTGAGTAGCGCTATAGACAAGTTGCTGTAGTAAAGAGAGAACGTTTATCGGCAGCTGTCTGCGTTCTTACTTGCCGCGTTACTATTGACTTTGGCAAGGTCACGTCGCTTACAATAGCAATGAGGTTTCTAGTCGGAATTTCGGAGTAAAAAAATTTAAAAAATTGTGAATTTCTGCTAAAAATGGTTTAAGTAAAATAGATTGTGTTGATTTGTGTGTGCTAAATGAACATGTTTTTTGTGTTTTTTTTATCATAAAAAATTTGTTATTTAGTCAATTTTAATACAAATTCAAATGTAATGAATTACTTAAATATTTGACATTAGAGCAAAAATATTATTTTTTTTTAACAAATCTCAAGATACATTTTTTTTCAGAAAATTAATTTTAAATTTTTTTTTCGAATTCAGATTTTTGCAGCTACATCCAAAATTTAAAAAATTACTTGTTTTTGTGACAGTATTAAAACTTAACATTTATACCAAAATTAAATATTTTTTTCATGTTAAAATTAAAAAAGTCTAACGTATTAAAGAAAGTAATGATAACAAAAATATAAAATCACAAAATCAGATTTATTGAAATAAAATAATTATACAACTAAAGAATTATGTTGAGTACAAAATATAAATTTTTATTATTTATCATATTTTAATCCATAATGTTAACGGATCTCTAATATTTAATGACTTTTTTAGAGAGTTTTCTCTACATAATCAATCACTTTATCATCGTCTTTTTTGCAAATGACACAATCTAATTTTTCACCAGACATTTTAAACTTATAAAACACTTGTAACACCAATATTTATACGACTAGGAATAACGATTCCGAGATTCCGACAAGAAACCTCATAGGTATTGTAAGCGACGTGACCTCGCCAGAGCCAAAAGTAACGCGGCAAGTAAGAACGCAGACAGCTGCTGATAAACGTTCTCTTTTACACTACAGCAGCTTGTGTATAGCTCTACTCAGTCGCATCTATACATAATTTTTTAGATCACCTGGCATATGGAAAGTCCCACCAAAATGATCTGTCTTTTTGAGAATCTTATTTTTTAGTTATAAATAATACCCTATTAAAATTTCAAGTTGCCTCAAATAAATTTTTTATATTTTTTGCAAAACATTTTTGCACGCGCCTGGCAAGGTTAAAACCCCGACAAAATCTTCTGGCTTCTTTTTTTTTAATTCTTTAAACAATCAACTACAACATATAAAAATTGCATATTGCCTCAAATACATTTTTGGAATTTTTTTTTTTTTTTTTTAATTAAGGGGCTGATTTAGCCTCGCTACTCACCAGCCAGGTCTGCAGTTTCGTGTTGGGGTTTAATAGGAGAAGTATATGACAAGTTTTCAGCTTGCCTCAAATACCTACCCAAAAATTGGTGCCAGCTCTCAGGATAACTTTGTAAACCATCTGAACTCAGCTAAAGTCGAAACACGAATGAACGTGTGTGTTTTACCTACTGTATTGTATTATGTATAAAACGACGCCACCAGAGCGCTTGCCGCTCGCAAGCGTAGAGATCAAAGGGTACCAATGTGCTTTGGCACCTGCCGCCGAGCGTTTAAAATGGCAAACGCAAATAGTTTTATTTCATAATTCCATAGACTCAAATATGATTTCTCGAGTTCTCGAGTTTTCTCGAGCTTGATTTCCCGGGAACAAAGCCCAACTATTTCCCGGGAATTCTCGAGCCGAGAATTCCCGGGAATGAACCCTAGTTACAACTAAATAGAGCTTTACACAAGTGGGATAAATCTGGGCATAATTTACATTAACCCATAAAAATTTCCTAGACTCACATCAAATAACAAACGTTTCATTTACATACATATTGATTAAAGTAGTCTTTGTGAAAAATGTTTCTCTTCCTAAACAAAAGATGACTATAAATTTTTTATTGTTTTTTAAATAAAATAAAAAATATGTTTTATACGCAGTATTTTTATTTCGCTTAGAAAATGTTTTACATAAATTGCCTCATAATCATCTGTGTTTAAAAGTAACATAGATTCTGAAAAATTAGTTTTTTACACATTTTTTTAACAAAATAATGTTTTATGAGTGTACTTTGATATCTGATTAAAAATTAATAATTTTATTTTTAAAATTTAGATATGATTGTTGTATGGTTAACTAAAAAAAAACAGATTTTTGACATACGTATAAAAGAATTATTTAGTTTGATTTAAAAAAAAAGGATTATTTGAATTTAATTACATAATGTATTTAATAAAGTATTCTTATTGGACCAATGGGTTTTTATTAAGTCTAATCCCCTTTAGACTTACAAAATAAATTTTCCGAATTATGCACAAAAAAAGTGTTTAAAAATTAGTATGTTTTCAACATTTACTCGCTGCATTAATTTGGTGAAAACTAAGAAAGTGTCAGTATATTTAATAAAAAACTCAGCGCAAAGCTAAAAAGAAGCCAATTCTTTTAAAACAAAAATATAGACTTATAGAAATATTGAAAAAAATAACAATGTACCTATCATATTTAAAAGAAACCCAGTGTACCTATCATATTTGAAAGAAAACTAGTATTTGATTATTTTTTAAACGCTGTCATGGCCAACTATTAATAAAACTTAAGAGCCATATAGCAGATTATAGCATTTTTGCAATAAAAAAATATTATATTGCGAAAACTACCAAATTTCAGAATAAGCAACCTTTTACAAACTTATCCTTACTTTTAATTCTAAATAAAATAAAAGTATATAATTTGGGGATTTCCATAAAAAAAAAAAAGATTTTTGGCAGTTTTCTCAATTTTATTTTTAATCTTAATTCTTAAATGACCTGTATAAACAGTCATCAAAATATTACAAAAATCTCTTAAAGTGATTTTTTTTAATAAAATATCTTATTGAAATTAAATAATAAAAACTTTCCTATACCAAAAATGGATAATTATTTTAGGATCCGCAAACGTCATTTTTTATATAAAATTTTAAATATGTCAAAAATAGCATTTTACGTAAAATCAAAAGATGCAATAATATATGGGGTGGCCCATTTAAATTAAGAAAGTTGATGCGTGTCCTCGGAAAATGAAGTACCCTGTATATACAAAAGTAAAATACTGTTAAAATATAAATTAAACTAAGAAACTTTTATATGATTTTTTTTCTGTATTATGTATATTTTAGAGGATAAGGTAGTGTCCCAAGATAAACGGCCAACTTGTACATCCCTTTACAGTACAAATTTTTGGAGGCCCCCCAACTTCCAACTTTGTTCGTTTTTTCATCCCTAGATGTATAGACTGAAAAAACTACTTCCCGGTGTTTCATTCCTTTCAAGCATTCAAATTTTTTTGAGCAGATATTAAAAATTAGC
>JAHBCN010011502.1:0-28781 GCA_019359885.1 Listronotus oregonensis
TAGAACTGCCTTAGAGCAGGGTAACCATCAGGCGCTTTTTGCGGTTGCGGATTTACGATTTTCAATTTTTTTCTAAAAAGTGAATATTGGACCCAAAAAGTTTTTATTCCCAAAAGGGTTCTGTAATTTTGCAAATTTGAAAAAAAAGTTTAAAGCCCCCATGGAAAAATATGAAATTTTTTAAAGGCGAACCTCTATTTGTTTTTTTCGTAAATTTATAAATTTTATCGTAAATTTTAAAAAAAATTCGCAAAATATTCGCATTTTTCTTAAAAAAAGAGGCCTCTGAAAAATAACAAAAAAATTCCAAAAAAAAAAAACCCGAAAAATTTTTAAAAAATAAAATTTTTCACGAAAAATTTTATTAAATTCAAAAAAAAAAAATAAAATTTAAAAGAATTAACTTTTGCAAATTTTTTTTATTGACAATAATTTCGACAAAATTTTTTTTTTTTTTTTTTACTTGTCTCACTATTTATTTATGAAGCCTTGTCCTTGTGTGGTCAGTTGTAAATAGGTACGTGTTAAAGGCCCCGCGACTTTTTTGTTTTTTTAAATGGAAAAAAAATGCTGATGAAAATTTACACTGTAGTGTCCAAAGTTTTGAAAACGAGATGTTGCCACAGAAATTTTTCTTTAAGTAAAATAAAAAAGTGTTTTTAAAAATAATTTGGTGCTCTAAAAATGAGTATTTACCTTTTTTGTGGTGAGTAAAATTTTTTTTTAATTACAAATATTAACCAAACAATAATGTATTGTTTTTTACATAAATTTAATTTCAAATTAAATATAAATTCCGTTTTTGTTTTTTTTTTGTAATGTTAATCCTTTAGTAAGTTTCTTACGCCTATGAATTGACTGAATGGACAACTTTATTTGGAGTTCCTTTCAAACGATTTTCACGATTTAGTAGAGCACTTAACCGCCAAAACATGTTTTACATGCACGATGGGGCACCGCCCCATTTCAGTGTTGCTGTGCGAGAGCACCTAAATAATGTCTATTTAAACCGTTGGTTAGGTAAAGGAGGACCTATTTTCTGGCCTCCTAGATTTTCCGACCTAAGGCCATTTGATCTTTATCTGTGGGGACACCCAAAAACCTTGGCGTATTTCACTCAAATCTATAGTGAGAAGGAACTTCTAAGGTGATTTACGTTTTATTGTGATCAAATAAGAAACAACGCTAGGTTTTTGTGGCGGGTACAGCAGTCCTTAATTCGTCGTACTCGCAAGTGTATCAGAGTACACAAAGCCCATGTTGAACCCTTTAACCAAAGGTTAACTTTCTATTGAAACAAAGAGTACTTAAAAAACGTTGTTGAAAGTTCTTATCAATACTGAGCGTAAAAAAGAACGTCATGAGTGTTTCAGCAAGTCCATCCCTGCAGCTGTGAGTAATTTACAACACTTCTTTAATAGAAATTTGAAAGGTTAGGTTAGGTTAGGTTTTTAAAGTGAGTGAACTTTTTACGCCCGCCACCCTTACACCTTTTTATATTTCTCTCAATAAATTAGACTTTTAATGAATCCGACGTCAGATTGGGAGAGATTTTTTAATTTCCTCTTACTCGTGTCGCTACCGGACCGAGCACAATATTGTTCTGGTGTCCCTGTATCCTGGAGAGTATGACGAGCAGACGATTAGATCCATCATGCCCTCCTCTCCCGGTCTAGTGACGTGGGTATCTACCAGGTCCTTGTAACAGGAACCAGATGATTCTTCTGAGGCCGCATCTCCGGCCTTCCCCAAAGAAAACGGTTCTATCGGCTTTCTGTTTGGATTTGGGGATCCCTTCCTAAGCACCTGTTTGTTCGGGATGAATTAGCCCTTCCCCGTGAAGCAGGCGCCGGTGACTTCAGGGGCACCTTTCGAAACGGATTCACCCGTTTCGGTCGGGGCCCTTTGTCTGCTTGTGACTTTGGGTGGCACCTCCCGGGAAAAGGATTTATCCGTTTCGGTCAGCGCACCTTTGTCACATTTTCTATGAAAGCGGTTTGTCCGCTTTCTGTTTTGAGCTAGGAAAGTAATAGTCCACCACGACAGAGCCCCGCATTACCGCAGTAAGGCTAGATACTCTGAGAGGTTGCCCTGTATCTCAAAGGCACCGTTGGAGACACCTGTTTAAGGCACAGGATGTCATTCACTCATCAGCACGGTATGCTAACACCTTGAGTTAAGCATTGTGTTCATCTTAAGCCAGATCCCGTTCCATACGCTAGCCAAAGAGTTGCCGATAAGCAGCAACTGTAGCGCATGTTCCAAAAAATCCTACTGGGCCCAACCACGACAACGACTTTAACACAGCGGGGGGTTGAAAAGTTTTACTTAGATTAGATTAGAGTATTTGGGGACCACTGCAACTTTACCAGATTTATTGTGGTTTCTCCCATCATTCTTTAGAGTACCTTCTCCCGGCTCGTCTTCTTAACTAGACTCCAGAGTCTTGACACTGGCCCACTCCAAAATCTCGCCGGTTTTGGCTTTTCCTCACCAAGCTTGGTAAACGTAAGCCTACATAGTGCTTTACAGTGGCACCACACATGTACAGCTGTTTCTTCAGCCTCCTGGCAGAACCTTCACAGGCTATCCTCCCCCAGGCATATTTCTTTCAGGTGCTTGTTGAGTTTGCAATGTTCTGTTAGTTGACCTACCGTTATCCTTACGACCTTACGACTGTGGCTTAGTAGGTCCGAAGTAAACTTGGCCGAGCAGGTCTTAATAATCTGCTTTTTCCTGTCGTTGTCCTGGTGTTTGAACCCACCAGCTTTGAACCTTTCTGTCTACCCAACTCTTAATAGATGCTTTAAAGAGGCCTGCGAAAATTCCACAGAATGGCTCCGGACCTATTATTTCCATGGCTGATCCTCTTTTGACTAGGTCGTCGGCCTCATCGTTACCTGAGTGGCCCTCGTGGCCTTGTACCCAGGCTACCGTAAGTTTGTTTGCCAAGCCGACTTTTTCCAGGGCCTGTATACTGTTCTCCGCTAGTTTGGAATTAACTTTTGGAGAACTGATGGCCTTAAAGGCCGCTTGGCTGTCTGGTTTAAAAAACGATATGTTTTCCTTTACTCCCTTTTCTTTAATCCGCACGGCGCAATGCACTATTGCTTTTTCCGTTTTTTCCCTTTTGGGAAAAACCCTGGCGTGCTAACCAAGACTTAAGGTTATCTTTTCTCTAGGCTTGTCTTCATAGATGCCAGCTTCTACTCCCTTTTGGGCTTGGAGCCATCTGTATACCAGATATGATCGGCTTTGATTGGAGGGCTTTCTTTCCAGTCCATGATTTTGCAAAAAAAAAGGATCAAAGAAAAATGTTAGTATAGGGTTTTGTCTATAATTAAATAATACTTAGTTTAAAAAAAGACTTATTTGTTTTAACATTTTAATTTATATTTTTTTTATATTATCAAATATGTTTTTTTTAAAACAAATTTTTTTTAATTGTCTGTATTTTTTTCCTTTTGTTAAATTTGTTTATTAAATTTATATAAGAATTACTAGTAAAAGCTTACATTTTTTTAATCCTTAATTTTTGTTCTAATGTTCAAAAATATTGCCCTATTAGGGAGGCAAAAATATATTAGCCTATGGGCGGCAAAAAAGTTAAACCCGGGCCCCTAAATACAGTATGTTACCTGATCTTGACATAGGTTATTTTAAGAAGAAAGTATATTTTTTATAAAAAAGGTAAATTAAGCAGCAAGCTCTTATAATAATAAAATTGTGTCTTGTAATAAATTGATGGGTTTGATTTAATTTAAGTTTATTTTCTTCTTTTTTGTGCATGTAAAGAAAAGCCTGCTTTATTTTTTTTTTTCTAATAATTTGAAGACATGATAAAAACTACAAAACCAATTTAAATAAAATCGTTACTGCTTAAGTAAATGTAAGCCAGTTAAGAAAATGGTTAAGTTAGTGTTTAAATAATAGTTTTGGAGATATGCCTGGTCAAACATACATATATGCAAACATACAAACTTACATGGGTACACCTGAAAAACAAATTATATTTGTATAAAAGACCTGATAGATAATCATATTTGTATATAACGCAGTTCCGGAATGTTAAAAAAAATGTATCGAATTGATATCCTCCTATATTTTTGAAGTTGGTAATTTTTTTTTAAACCGACTAAAAATGTGACACAAAAAGATCAAAGTTTCTTCTATCTATCTATCTATCTATTTATTGTAGCATGGTGAGTTCCATCGCTGGGGCCCTGAGCACTGAGGCCTAAGCCCATTATGCTCTACACCAACCCTTAAGCATTCACAGGTTGTAGCGTTTAAAGCTACAGAGTGGTTTTTTTATAGTTTTCTTCATAACAATAATATTATATTTAATTAGTATCAACGACAATTAGTTATTTTCTTATAAAAAATAAATTTAACGATTTCTAAACCTGTTTTGTTAAGTAATAATTGCGCCACCGCTGCCCTTTTCCACGTAACGCCTGCTCGACTAAAGCCGTTAGATCGCTTTACTGATAACGCTTCGATATGTGGGTACGATCACGGTACGATTTTCTCGTCGGGCAGCAGATATTGTACCAGCGAGACAACAGGTTCTCTTTTCCTGCTCAGGCGGTTTTTTGCCTAATGGCGGTTCTGCCAAATTCACGTGTGATACATTAAAATTTGCATATTTTCGGGGGTATGGCGTGCTATGGTCAACTGGTGATGTTTTATCAGGACTATTAACGGTTGATTTGCAAACAGGTATTTTTTTAAAATTCTAATATAGTGATAAATGCTATTTTCTTTCAATTTTCAAATCTAGTTTTATCCAAGTCATCTTGCTAATTTTGGGTGTTTTTTATAGCAGTGTGCAATGTTCATTTCCTCTGTAAGAGTAGCCACTGACTTCCTCCGTTGGTAGCCTGTAACCCGCATTTATGGTGAGTTTACTCATACTTAAAATACCCATAAATATCTGTATAATACTGAGTTTATTATCACTATAAATTTTTTGGTATTTAGTACGAATTTTAAGGTCCCAATACTGTTTTTCTTCAAACAGGTTTTTTCGATTTTTCGTTTTTGGGAAATTCATTGAGTTTCGACAATCGTTCCTGTATGGTTTGGCTATTCACGTGACTACTACTAGTGTAGGAGCGGGGCGTCGTCAACGGCCCTTTTGTCCGAAAACAAGAGGAAAACAGGTTTTACCTTTCCTTTTTTTATGGGGAATACCAACATCTGCGCGCCATAATTTTTTGTTTATCTTTTTTTTCTTAGAAGAAATTGAAATTTTATTATTTTTTAAAAAACTAAATAATTAACCTACATTTGATGACATGTTTCTCTTTTTCTTATAATATCGTTTGTAAATAATGAAACAACTATCAAAATTGTAAGAACCGATCTGATAGGGAAGTTAATTTTTTAGTTGAATTAAAAAGGGGGGTTTAAATTTCGCTTATAATATTACGGATGCTTGATCAAGTACACGGTATTATGCGTATTACATCAGGAATAAAGATTGCGTTAAGTTTAATAGAAATAATGCGTCAGGGAGGTTCGTTTCTAAATTAATTAAAATTATATTTTTAATAGTTTATTCCTTAAGCATATGAATAAAAACCATTTTTTTTTAACTGACTGTTTAGGAATTTAAATTCCCCACCTTTGTGAAATTAATAACAACAGCTTAATCTCTAAATTTGGTTAATTTCGGTGTTTCCCACCAAGTTAAATTCTAATTAAAAGTAACGGAATAAAAAGGGAAAAACCGTGGCGCCCATCTTTTTCCTTAATTAATTATCTTACCTTAATTAGGTACATTGTACTCCCCGACATTACTGCTTTACCAGGCGAAAAGCTAAGCCGAAGCAAATGTAACCTGTTCTGTAAGTGTTACAGAATAGGTTACGTTTAAAAGACGCCCAAAAACGTGGGGCTTACCTAATTTGTTTTTTTGTTAAATTCATAACAGTCAAGCTACTTTAGTCCTGGGGAAAAAACCGTTAAAATTTTATCTTCGTGCAAACCATATATTTTTTCTTTTTATTTCAGATTTGAATATTTAAAATTTTTCATATTGTTTTACATTAACGATATTGTCAGAGGAATTACGCATTCAGTAAGTGACGTTAAAAGCTACGTTATTTTTTTTTACACTATTGTTATGTAATTTTTTCCTTACATACATATTTTCTGCTTTGATTTTTTAAATAAATACTTTTGAAGTTGAAGTTTTGTCTTAAATTTGATTTAATTTATTTTAGTAATTAATTTAATAAATTTGCCTAATTTTAAATTTTTTTAAGTGTGATTACATAACTGTAATTTTTACAGCTTTTAGTTTACTATTTTCTTTGAAAATTTTCTTGCATAGTTTCTCTGAAAAGATCAAAACCTACCTTACTGTTTTTTAATTTATTTTTTGCAGCCTGCGCTAATTGCTAACAAACTGTTATGCAAACTTTACGTTAAACTTTCGAAAGTATACAGGGTAGACCTAATAATGTTAACTTTCATAAAAAGAATAATGACTCTTTTTTCTGGCCACTCGGAGAATAGTTCGAAAGTGGACACAGGCGAATTTTCCGGCACTAAACAAACGCCTCAAAATAAGAATAAATTTTACTTTGTTTTAACTGTAAAAATGCGGGTCATTCCTATAAGGTTTGTAAGCAGAGACGTAAAACTTTTTGTTACCGATGCGGGGAACCTGATGTTAAAATCTCTACCTGTCCAAAATGCCCAAAAAAACTATTTCAACAGTATCTCGTCGTGGCCAAGATGCTGTTAATTCCTCAAAAAGATGCCACAATTAATAAAAATAATTATTTTTGTCCTGATGATTGGAAAAAATGGTTAAATTTCGTTTCTAATTTTTATAAAAATAATAAAGTACCTTCCCAAGTGTCGCCTACGTTTCTTTGTAAACAAAGTGACAACAGACCTTATATTTCGGTACGCGTTTTTGATTATGGCATAACTGGTTTACTTGATACGGGTGCAACAAATTCTGTAATTGAAAAGTCGGGAATAAAAATTTTAAAGCAGATGCGTCTTAAAACTAATTCTTTGCAAGATAAACAAATCTATACTGCTGATGGTGCACAGCAGAAAGTAAGCGGTGTCGCCGACTTACCTATTTTACTTGAAAAGTCTTTACAGGTTATAAAATTTTTAATAGTTCCTTCGGTTACACATTCATTTATCTTTGGCAGTGACTTTGCTAAAAAGTATAATTTATTAGTGAATTTTAAAAACAATACTTGGGATATTTGTACAGGTAAAAGTGAGGTTATATCTTTTCTTCTAATATCAATACTAAACTTTCTTTCTCTAAACTTTCTTCTCTTGATGACCTCTCACCTATGGATAGGGTTAAAGCTGAAAAGGTTATTGAGACCTTTAAGCAGATTGAACAGCAAAGGGGCAGGCTGGGCAAGACCAATAAAATTCAGTTAACTATCGATACCGGCAATGCGAAACCTTTTTAAAGAAACCTTATTTACTTTCACCTTACATGCAAGAAATCTTAAACAAAGAATTAGATTCAATGTTAAAACTCGGTGTTGTTGAGGAATCCCAGAGTCCTTGGGGGTTCTCCCACATTATTAGTAAAGAAACACAATGGAGAATATAGATTTTGTTTCGATGGACGTTTTCTTAATGAGTTGACAAAGCATGATTCTTTTCCGTTGCCTCATTTATCGCATTTTGAATAATCTTCGTAATGCTAAGTTTATATCTGCTATTGATTTGAGAAAGAGTTTTTGGCAAATCCCATTGGATGAAGCGTCGAAAGAAAAGACGGCTTTTTCTATTATTGGTAGAGGTCAATTTCAGTTTAAAATCGTACCTTTGGTTTGTGTAATAGTGCGCAGACGCAACGAGACTTGTTGATTCTATATTTGGACCTAAGTTTGAACCATATATCTTTTCCTATTTGGATGATATTCTCTTGTGCTCACCTACGTTAGAACATCATCTAGAGCTTTTGGAGACTGCTAAGAAACTCCTTGAAGAGGCTGGTCTCACTGTGAATCTTGAGAAGTGTAAGTTCTTTCAAACTAATCTTAAATATCTAGGCTTCATCGTAGGAAATAATTCCTTATCAACTGATCCTGATAAAGTGTCTTCTATGATCAATTATCCTCGTCCTAGAACTACAACTGAAGTCAAACGTTTTGTTGGTGTTGTTACGTTTTATACCCTATTGAAGAATTTTAATGAATTCTTAAAGTACCACCTAAAAATATTACCTACCCTTAAGAATGCGGCTAACGTAACATGTGCTCGCGACTGCTAGTCGGCGTGGGAGTGGGTCAAATCTTGACCAGGGCGCCACTAGTTTGTACCTATATAAAAAAATTTAAGCCCGCAAACCCAAACTAGAAGGGCCTCGATATCAAGAATCCTTAAGGGTAATTGACAAAAAAAATAATAATAAAAGCTAAATAAATAGGTTTTTGGGTTTAGGTATTATAGGGCAATAAAAAACCGTCTGCTTCTGTTAGACAATAAATACATTTATTGGGCGCTGAGTTATTTGACCAAACGGTAAGTAAATGTCAAAAAAAAACAGTTTATAATGAGAATTCTTAAAATATGATAACTCGATATTAACATTAATTCATAAATTGGTCCATATGATGAAAATAAAATTTACAATGGAGCGTATAGCGTACATAACCTAGACTAAACCATACAAGGCAAGTATCCCATAAAAAAAAGCCAATAATGGTCAGATGGTGTAATTTAAACAAGGCTTTGACACCGCAGAAAAGATTTTTTAATTTTTTTCCCTTTTTAAAATTTAGTACATCACATTAGCAGGTCAGTAGAAGTCAGCCATTACATTATAATTTTTCCCTTTGCCTTATATGGGAAAGCTAGGCTACCGCTTTATAAAAGAAAAGTATTAAATAAACAGTCAAGTGTATAACACGATAAATTTTCAAAATATCATAGCACTTCAGGATCAAAGTGAGGTTCAATGTCAATAAGTTACAAAATAAAAAAAAAAAATCAGATTAGGTAAACCTTGTACGCGTGTACCATGGTATACGGGAACTCAGTATTACACACCAATATGTATCATTAATTTATCACTAATATTAAAAATGAATCGCTAGTAATAAGTCGGCAATGCCGCAAAATAAAGAAACATACATAGTTTCATTTTAAAAGTAATTGTGGAAATTTATAAGTAAACTGATTATTTTAAGCATTCAAAATGAATAAAGAAAACATGTTGCAACAAACTGACCATAATTGTTTCCCTGCTAATTGCAATCGGAAATTAATTTTTTGCAGCAAGTTAAAAATATAAAACACTGAAAGAAAAAGAGGAAAAAAATGGCAGTATTAAAACAACGCTAGGTCATACCTGTTACCTAAGAAGAAATGGAAAAAAACATAACTAGTGATGGGACAATTCAAAATAAAATTAACTGGTAATTTGATTATTAAAAAAATTTTTTATCATTTGATTATTCAGACAATTTAAATTATGAAAATCCGATCATTGAAAAATAATTCATAATGGAATAACTTGATTCTTAACATAAGCGATCAACCCCATCACAATCATAACAAATGGCATTGCAACTCCGGCAACAGATGTTCATTTAAAATATCACTTTAAAGTCAGGGGCAGTAACCCGTATGCCCCCAATAATAAAAAACACTTATCTAAACATTTAATGCCACAAATCCATAGCAGCCTGGGAACAAATCCCCGGGGCGTCGTGACGCAGCTCACAACCAGTGGGACAGCACGAACCATAATGGCCCGTACCCCCCCCCAGTAGATATAGAAATAAATCCAGTAGGGGAAAAAAAAGAAAATCCAGAAGTGGAAAATAAAAACCCTAAAGAGAACAACTTCTTAGACTCTTTTAGTACATTAGGTACCGATTTTTTTTAAAAAAAAATGAAAATTAAAATCCCAAAGCCCTTGTCGACAAAATGGCGACTGCAAGAATTAATTTCTTAATTTTACCCCCTCAAATGCCATGTGGCTTTTTAATAACATCCCCCTTATGTACATAAAATAGCCTCTACATTGGGTACCAACTTGGTACCAAAAAAAAATGAAAATGAAAATCCCAAAGCCTCGTAGACAAAATGGCGACTGCAAGGCCTTTTCTTTTACATTTATTAAATTTTTAACCTTAAATGCCATGTGGCTTTTAATATTATCCCCCTTATATACAAAAAATAGCCTCTAAAAATTTCATAAAAAAATATTAACGGCAATAAAAAGAATGGAAAATGTGTTAAAAAAAAAAAACAATTGACAGCACCCCATGTCACAGTTGACTTTAAACTACAATATATTACTTACTGGTGTTATAACCACCAACAATTACCCTTAAACCAAAAAAGTAGGCTTTAAAACACAATATGTTACCTTTTAGATGGGTAGGGTTTTTGAAAAATTGCTCTTCTCCTCCCCAGGAGCCCAATTAGCGTAGAATCCGAGATTCCGTCCACGTGGCAGCTAGACCGTTCCACAAAAAACCAGGCAATCAACCAACACGTCTTCGTGAAAACTCACATAAAATAAAACAAAACCACTTACATAAGGCCTACGGGGTTAATCCCCTTTCGGGAGAATTTTTCAATTCAAACTTCTCTTTAAAGGGGCTACACGCTAAAAGCACCTGCTCTGGTCAGAGCCTTTTTGTTAAAGAGGACGTTTAGTCCCCTTCGTTCTCTTAAGGTAAAATCACCGCCCTACCAACCAATGTCTTAAGCCATTCCGCACTCGATGGCAGTACCGACCATGTCTGCCCAAGATGGCCGACGTAGTCACACAGGTACACCAAACTTCCAAAAACCCAAAAACTTCAAGCCTCCAATTGCATCCGTTTCCCAATAATCCATCATCCCAAATGATCAAATACCAAAGGTTATATCGTTATGACATTCGATTTTAATTTGGATTATTTTGACATCACCGGTACGCACAACCAGGATCCCGAAAACAACATTCGCGTATTGGCCTCCAAATCGCCTTAGACAACACGGGGCCTATGACATAGGGATATTGCCAAACCCCATTCTTGACAGTTTGACCCCCCTTATTTGTAACTTTTGGGCCTAATCGGTGGTCTAACTACGTAAAGGGGATGTTAATACCTCGGATGACGCATAGGTTTTTTTTCATAATAAAGGGTTTAATTATAAGATTTTTTAAGTTATAAGATTTAATTAAACAAATTATTTACCAACCACGTAGGTATTCTAGCTATCTGGCAACACTTTTCTTGCTCACATGGTTTTTACAGCGTGACAGGTTATGTATAAACCGCCAAAACAATGGTACAGATTAATTGGGTTTAAAACCCCAACAACCCTGTCCTCCCAAAAAAATGGATTTAGATAATTGTTTAAAAAATTTGCCGTAAGGCTGGCTTATCGGGTATGGAAAAAGTGTAAATTTTTAGGTCTGAGTGGTAAAAAGTTCTAAATTAAATTAGTTTATCATTATTTTTTTTTTAAATTAGGTGGACGCCAGGCCACATAAATATGCCTTGTGTTGTGTCAAGCAATTAAAAATGTGAGGGAGCTAGAATACTTACTACAAATTTCGCTATTGTGCTTGAAAAGAATTCTTCGAACCCCTATCGAGTAAAGAAAAATGACTTTGGAGAACCAGGTTAGTTTTAAGGCATTAGGTGTTTTTTTTTGTTAGGACTTTATGCCGATAGTGAAATAAACTGGTAGCAAAATAACTGATTTCATTCGAACACATTGTTACATATTTTGAAATCGAAATTTTGAACAATGTGTTCCTTATAGGAGGTTTATTAAGGACTTTTCTTCACTTATTAGTCCCTTGAATCTTTGCTTAAGGTAAAAAGAAAGAACCCTTTTTTCCTGGACAGATACGAAAATACCTTTATTGCTTTTAAAGGGAAAAATTAATTTCTGCTCCTGTTTTTTCACAACCTGATTTCTCGCAAAAGTTCATAGTTCAAGCTGATGCCTCTGATATTGGACTTGGTGGTGTTCTCACTCAGTTTATTGATGGGGAAGAACGTGTAGTGGCCTATGCCAGCCGTGCTTTGTCTAGGGCAGAACGAAATTATACCGTTACTGAACGAGAGTGTTTGGCAGTTATCTTCTGTGTCGAAAAATTTAGGCCTTGGATTGAGGGCGCTCGTTTTACTGTTGTGACAGATCATTATAGTTTGCTCTGGTTAAATAATTTGAAGAATCCTTCGGGTAGACTTTCTCGTTGGTTAATAAAGTTAAGACAGCATTCTTTTGATTTGGAGCACAGAAAAGGCAAGTTTAATGTGGTACCTGATGCGCTTAGTCGCATACCTTATTCGTTACCTAACTCTGACACTACAGAGGAAGTTATTCCCTCTACTTCTCACACTTTTGGTGAAGTTTCAGTTATGATTTTGATGCCGATCAAGTTGACCAATGGTATTCATCCATGCGTGACAAAATTCAGAAATGGCCAGAAAAGTATCCCCAGTGGAAGGTTGAGAATCAAATAATTTATAAATTCATTCCGACGAACTCATATTATACTTTCAATCAAAGAGGAGTGGAAACTTTTGGTTCCTAAGACCCACAGGATAAAAGTTTTGGAAAATTGTCATAATCCACCTACTATGGCTCACTTTGGTTTTAGAAAACACTTTTTCGAGTGCAAGAATCTTATTATTGGCCTCATATGCGTGACGATGTTTTGAAGTTCGTTAAAGCTTGTTTAGTTTGTGGTGCACAAAAACCAACAAACCTTCCAAAATTGGTTTTATGGGAAAGAAAAAATTGTTGATCGTCCTTTTCAGGTTATTGCATTGGATTTGATTGGTCCTCTTCCTCGTAGCAAGAAGGAAATAAATGGATTTTGGTAATTGCTGACTGGTTCTCTAAATTTACATTATTATTTCCTTTACGAAATGCGCAGTCACCGATTATTGTTAAACACCTTAAAGAAGACATATTTCTTAATTATGGTGTCCCTCAGTACCTTATTTGTGACAATGGTTCCAACTTAGTTAGCCAAAGTTTCAAAAACTTTGTAGCGACTTTGACGTTAAAATTAGATATACTCCATATTATTCCCCACAGTGCAATTTCGTTGAACGTAATAATAGAACAATTGGCACTGCTATTCGTTGTTATATTGATAAACATGATGATTGGGATCTTCATGTACCTGAAATCAGACAGGCCATTAATACTTCTGTTCATGAAGTTACTGGTTTTCCTCCTTCGTATCTTAATTTTGGTAGGCATGTTCCACTTTCCGGAAATTATTACTCCCAGGATCCTGTTAACAATAATCTTGATGAGAAACAAGAAATTTTACCTGGTGATAGAAACACATATGCAGCTGATTTGACAGATTTTCGTAAAATTTTTGCTGAAGTACGTCAAAGGCTTCACCAAGCCTATGAAAGGAATGCAAAGTCCTATAACCTTAGAAAAAGGGATTTGAATTTTAAGGTTGGTGAAAAAGTGTGGCGTCCCAATAAAGCGCTTTCTAGTGCAGCAAATAAGTTTGCGGCAAAGTTAAGTCCCAAACGTATACTTTCCGTGGTTCATAAGAAAATCTCTCCTTTAGTATATGAGTTAAAAAATTTAGATGGTTCCAGGGCAGGTACCTGGCATGCTAAAGATTTATTACCTTACCGCGGTGATTCCGCTGTAGATTGTTCTGATAATGATGATGATAATTAGTCATTCCTATTTCCTTTTAAATTTAGAATAATTACCTTTATCTTAATGTACATTCTTATAGTTTTGTAAATATATTACCTGTTTGGTTTTTACCAAGTTATCTGTTACTTTATCCGTCGGTTTTAATATGTCTTACCTTATCTTAAGTAGAGATTCTACTTTATCTTGCCTTAAGTAGAGATTCTACTTTACCTTACCTTAAGTAGAGATTCTACTTTATCTTACCTTAAGTAGAAATACTACTTTATCTTGCCTTGAGTAGAAATACTACTTTATCTTACCTTAAGTAGAAATACTACTTTACCCAAAGTAGAGATACTACTTTACCTTACCTTAAGTAGAAGTTCTACTTTACCTTACCTTATCTTCTCTGATGGAATTCTCTTTATACTGGCGATTGCAGCTGGCACTTTTTCCAGTGACTATCTTGTATCTACCTTGTCTAAAGCCTGCAATAATTTTTTTGCTTGCTTAATTTACCTTAGCTTTCTTTTAAAGCTTTACCTTACCTTGCAAAATTTTTGAATAATGTTCGAATTATCTAATTTTGCATATACTTGCCATGCCTTTTGATTTGTATATATACCTATATACAGACTCAGATTCCTTACAGACAACTACTAGTCAGTTACTGCTTGTTCGATTAGTTTGTTTCCTTGGAAGGAACTCTTTTCGCGTTTACTGGTTTAGTAAGTTTTTAGCTGTCAAATCGTTTTTAGGATTATAGCTAATTTTGTCTGATTATCTTTACCTTTGTACCTTCACTACCTTGTAGTATAATTTTTATATCATTAGAATTTCTTGGAATTCCTTTTTTAAATAATTTTTTTATAAATCAGCAGTCAAAATTGTAATTAAGATTTTTGAGCGCTTTGCTTTTCGTCGTCTTATTTTTAGAGACCTACCAATTTAGACACCTACCAATTTAGACCTACCTATTGTGACTCCGTAAGGACGTGTGATACGCGCAGTTATCAAGTTAAATAAGTATGACGAATAGATTTATGTTAGAGCACTCAATTGTATCTTACCTACCTTGTCTTGGGACGATAAAAAGTCTGTTTGTTTCTTTAGTGACAATTGCTGCAAGTTTATAATTTTTCTAAAACGTTTAATGTGATTCTTTAATATTTTTATAGTAGAATATATAATGATAGTAGTATTATGATATTTTATAGTCTTTTAAAGGATATATTTTTATGGTTATAATTTCTTTAGATTAAGTTTAACCTATTAGTAGCTTAATTTTTTTCTCTACCATGTTGAGGATTTTCCATCTGGTAATAGAGAGGGCCGACCTTCAGTAGGTGATGTTAGGGTCTGGTGGGGTCGTATCCGAACTGATCAATATCAGTACTGTTGCAAGAGTACCCTTGCATTCCCCTCAATATGTTTCTTTCTATGCTCTGGCATATTTTAGTTCTGGTCATCGTACTACAACGATGCCCCCATTTTGTTTGGACAAATGGATATGTTATAATTTATAGGTTCAAACCTTTTACTTAAATTTTTCTTGTTGCGTTTTAATATTGATAAAAAATATAGTTATCTTTGATAACTAATTTTTTTGTGGGAGAGGGATAATTGTAGCGTTTAAAGCTACAAGTTGTTTTTTTATATAGTTTTCTTCATAATAATAATATTATATTCAATTAGTATCAACGTCAATTAATTATTTTCTTATACAAATAAATTTAACGATTTCTAAACCTGTTTTATTAAGCAATAATTGCGCCCCCGCTGCCCTTTTCCACGTAACGCCTGCTCGACTAAAGCCGTTTCAGATCGCCTTACTGATAACGCTTCGATATGTGGGTACGATCACGGTACGATTGCAGCAGAGTTTGTACCGGCGAGAGAACAGGTTCTCTTTTCCTGCTCAGGCGGTTTTTTTTTGCCTAATGACGGTTCTGCCAAATTCACGTGTGATGCATTAAAATTTGCATATTTTCTGGTGGTATGGCGTGCTATGGTCAACTGGTGATGTTTTATCAGGACTATTAACGGTTGATTTGCAAACAGCAGTGTGCAATGTTCATTTCCTCTGTAGGAGTAGCCACTGACTTCCTCCGTTGGTAGCCTGTAACCCGCATTTATGGGTTTTTACGATTTTTACGATTTTTTCGTTTGGTAAATTCATCCAGTTTCGACAATCGTTCCTGTATGGTTTGGCTCTTCACGTGACCACTACCAGTGTAGAAGCACGGCGTCGTCCAGCAGCCATTTTGTCCGAAACCAACCGGAAAACAGGTTTTACCTTTCCTTTTTTTTATGGGGAATACCAACATCTGCGCATATTTTTTGTTTACCTATTTATTTTAAAATTGAAATTTTATTAATTTTTTAAAACTAAGTAATTAACCTACATTTGATGACATGTTTCTCTTCTATTATAATATTGTTTGTAAATAATGTAAAACAACTATCAAAATTGTAAGAACCGATCTGATAGGGAAGTTAATTTTTTAGTTGATTTAAAAGGGGATTAATTGCGCTTATAATATTACGGATGCTTGATCAAGTACACGGTATTATGCGTATTACATCAGGAATAAATATTGCGTTAAGTTTAATAGAAATAATGCGTCAGGGAGGTTCGTTTCTAAATTAATTAAAATTATATTTTTTATAGTTTATTCCTTAAGCATATGAATAAAAACCATTTATTTTAACTGACTGTTTATGAATTTAAATTCCTACCTTTGTGAAATTACTAACAACAGCTTAATCTCTAAACTTGGTTAATTTCGGTGTTTCCAACCAAGTTAAATTCTAATTAAAAGTAACCGAATAAAAGGAAATACCGTGGCGCCCATCTTTTTTTCTTAATTAATTATCTTACCTTAATTAGGTACATTGTACTCACGACATTACTGCTTTACCAGGCGAAAAGCTAAGCCGAAGCAAATGTAACCTGTACTGTAAGTGTTACAGAATAGATTACGTTTCAGATTTCCAAAGTAAAATCACCAACATAAACTTTATTAATGGTTTTATCAATATTGGGAAAAGCATTAAAAGTTTCTAAGCTAATTAGACCAAGTTCGTACTTGCTAGTTTTATCCCTCAGATCAAGAGGAGCAGTATAATTAGGTTTTAAAATGGAACTTTTACCATTAAAACTACAGGTATGCATGACGGTTCGATTAAAACTAAATATATTATCTGTATTTATAAGGTCTTAAATATAGACCTAGACCACCCTTGCAAGGTCCTAAATATAAACCGTTTCCAGTTTTCTCAAGAGCTATAGATTCCATTGTTGTTTAACTTGGCTGCAGCATTATTGGCATTGTTTACTGCATTTATTACCCCCGCAGTCCCTCCGCTAAGTGCGCCAATTGCGCTTAAACAGGCAAAAAGGGGCACCTAAAATGGTAGAAAATCACCGACTTTAGGAAGAGGTACAATGCCTGTAGGTTGAACCTATTTCACACCAGTAAATGTTTTTAAAGCTACTTCAGCAGCAGATATGAGGTCCTCTGGTTTTTCAGCATAAAGTGCATCTCTCGCTTTGTGAAAAGCAATCATAAAAGGAATACCGTAGCCTCTGCAGCAGTGATTTTCTTGCTTGATTTTTTTAAAACTTCTGCATGACTGTACAGTACAAAACCTTAAGTAATACAACTGCAGAGAAGAATATAAAGTAATAAGTAGTGCTGCTTTATACTTTAGAGTAATTGAACTCCAACTAGTCATTACGATAACACGTTCCCAGAGCTTAAGAGGGTACTTAGAGAAACAGGGGATCCTTGTTTAATAAAAATACCATTATTTTAGAAATACAGCACCGTTATTTAAAAATAAAAGTGCCATTATTTGGAATAACAGTGCCGTTATTTGAAACAACACCGTTATTTAAAAATACAGAGCCGCTATTTGAAAAAACAGTGCCTTTATTTGAAAAAACAGTGCCGTTATTTGAAAAAACAGTGCCGTTATTTGGTTATACAGTGCCGTTATTTGAAAATACAGTGCCGTTATTTGAAAGAACAGTGCCGTAATTTGAAAGAACAGTGCCGTTATTTAAAAAAAGTACCGTTATTTGAAAATACAGCAACATTATTTAAAAAAGGCACCGTTATTTAAAAAAAAGTTTCGTTATTTGGAAATACAATACTGTTATTTCAAAAACGGTGCCCTTATTTGAAAAGAGGGGAGCGAGGCTGTTGCTGAGAAGAATAGAGGTATTTTATTAAAACCTATACCTTAATAATTTAAAACATGAGTTCCAAAAATATTGATATAGTTTGTCCAAGCCAAAATTTTTAGGTTGGCAATGCGAATATCCCTACATATTAGTAAATTTTGTTTTTCCGATTTAAGTTGGCTGATATAAGACTTTTAGTCAGGACCGTACGGGAAGGGAGTTTCAAAATTTTAATATCTTAAAAAATTGATTGTTAGAGTACAATAGCTAAATTTATCAGTATTTTTTTCTTGCTGTTCATATATTGCATGAATTGTAAAGCTTGATGTTTGGCAACAATATTCTATTAAAATTTATCATTTTCGCCTATATGATACAAATTAATACTTATTTAAGTGTTTATTTAGAAATAGTTTACACTATTTTACACTTTTTGTATACACTTAGTCCTAAAATATATTCTTTAATTAGAGCGCTTAGGTACGTAAAAAAATGTAAATAGTCTACACTATTTCTGAATAACAAACAGATCTGTTATGTTTTGTTATATTTGCAGGAAAAACTCTTTACAGTAAATTGAAATATCCTGATAAAATATCTCACTATAAGGGATGGTTCGATATCCCTTATTATGCAATTTTACTATTTTTTAAAGATGCCTAAAGATAAGTCGATTTATTTAATCTGATATAACTTCTTTAGCTGCTTCCTATATTAAATAATTACATAAATAAAACAAAACAGTAATAGTCATTTATTTATTCAAAGTATCATTAATACAATAAGATGCTTATATTTTATAAAATAAATTTATCAAAAACGTTGGAAGGTCGTGTTTAAGGCTTTAGATGTGGCAGTGTCCATCAGGGGTTTTTATGAGAAAAGCAAACATATGCAATGACGAAAGAAAAATGTATGCAATCTGCACGCAACAGATACTAGTCTAGACACTTTTTAGATAAGAGAGCAGACAAAGTGGGAAGTTTGGCGTTAGCAGCTGGACTGTAAATGGATGCTTGTCCAATCATTTTGGCAACTACTGTGGCCTTTGATGTAATGTGTTTAAATGAAATAGTCAATTAACATGAATTAAGCACCACAAAATCAATTTTTCTCCAACCGTCAAAAAATGTTGACATTTTTGTACTATTTTCAGGTGCAAAAGCTATCGATTCTCATACCGTACAAAAATGTGCTTAGCAACACTTTTAATCCTAGGATTAAAAGTGCTACTTTTAATCCTAAAATTAAAAAAAAAAACGATTTTTGAATAACTTAATGTATTAATTTTGACTTGGTTGGAGATGAAATAGTATATATCATACGGAGTAAAAGTGCTTATTTTTACTCGCAATTTTGCATTCGCTTGGCTGCGATGATGCACTTTTAATCCTTATAATATAATATACTAGTTGTCGCCGATTTTGCAAAAGGAATATTACGATCTTCTAACCATTTAACCATATTATCTTTCTTCCAGCCACTAATTGGCCAGTTTTCTAACAACTACTTTGGTAGGTGGTATTATCTAAAATGACTAATAAAGGTTTTTTCAAATTAGGTAGTAGATCATCCCTAACTCACTTCTCAAAATTTTCAGCTTTTTTTCTCGCCATGGTAATCTCCTGTTTTTGTTTTTTTATTTAAAAATTCTACTGGCACCATTAACATTCTTTTTCGGAACCAGCATGTAGAATAATGTATCTGAGGAAAATATAAGTATTTCAATAGTGATTTAATTAAATATACTTTAATGTTTTATAAGAATGCAGCAAGTGTGTTTTGTAGTTTAATGTTGTCTAAGAGCTTCAGGTTTAATCACATGTCCTATGTACGAAAGAGAACCTAACTGAGGTATCTACCGAATCTGTCAAATATTTATTTTTTCTCAGGATACCCCTTATGCTTGAAGTCTAAGTGTTTACATAATACGAGTGTCTAGAGCAAAGTCAGAAGTAAATTACTGATAAGGGACTTAAATATATTTAGATTCCATAGTCTCGAAACTCTAGAGATGAAGGTGTGAAAAAAGTGGGAAATGTGAGGTGGACAATAAAGGATGCATCCGAGTAGACTTTCAATTTGCTCTTAATTATTATATGCAAAGAAGGAATTACGACAGCTAATGCTTCGGAGCAGAAGCCGTGAAAATATTTATAAAAAAGAAACAGATCTGCTACAGCTTGTCGGTGTGCAAGAGGAAGCATTTTTGTAAAACTATGATAATTTATAAGGCAAAACAAAATTTAATTAGAGGATTGTAAAAGTGCTTCACCTTGTGAATTTAAAAAAATGGGCCCTTCAATTTTGCCTTAAGTGTAGGAAAGTACATTTTTTTCTAGCGTATAAGTAGTCATGAGAATGTTTTATCTTTCCACTAAAATATACATCGTCATCCTGCCAAGACCTGCGGAAGAGCTGTTCGAGAAGATCCAGGTTTCATCGAGAAACACCCAAAGATTTTTATTTTCTCCTAAATCTTCATTTTCCATAAAACCTTTTTAAAATTTCCTTCGTATGCGTTGCGCATTTGGTTTTTCCATTAGGGTTAAGTTACTTATAAATTTCATATTTTGCTTTTTATATTGTCAGCATTCTTCAATATATTTTAATCTTAAAATATTTCGCACATCTGAGGATGTATTTTTAGATTATGATACTATTAAAACGAGCTATTTTACCTTATGCAAGATCACTATTCTGATAGCATCATTTTTCAAGAAATATATATTAAGTTATATTTTCTTACCTCCGACTCATCACAGCTCTGAAGTGGGTTTCGAAGCTTTTCCGAACTGGAAATACAGTAATCACTGTGATTCATACTCTAAAAAATATCTATTCCAGTGGTTTTTTCTTAAAACCAATAAAAATAAAAACTTAGTCCAAAATAAAATAAATTATGATATATAAAAAATGTCAAATAGTCCACACCAAAAAAAAAAAAAATAAAATAAAAACACTGCAGAGTAATCTCTAATCTCACTAATTACTTTAAAACACGAAATTACACACCCAAACACAAGAAAAATTTAATACAAAAATTGAAACGCCTTTAATCCATTACTGGGTGATTTTTGTTTTTGAAATAGCCTGATTCATGTAAGCCAACGCAAAAATGTTAGCTTGGACAAACTATAAAGACATTCAGCGTCGTATAAGGAAGGCAGCCGAAAGAATTCGAAAAAAATATTTAGATTTAAATAAGGAAAGGGGTGAGCAATCCTAGATACAATTTGAAGAATACCAGAACTCCAGTGATCAACGACCAGAAAAAAGCGGAGTTTGCAAGCAGATCCAAACATTCTTCAACTCCCTGGCGAACACTCGCGCATGTAAAAAAACTATATGATTCTCTTAAAGCTGGTCGTTATGAAAATGCTGTAACATTGGAGAATACATAAAAACCTAATATTCAAATCAATACAGTATGGTAAACAATCTACACCATTTACACCTAAGTCCGTAAAAAGACGTCAAAGTAAACTTTTCTCCAACAACAATAAATAAAACCTTGATCTCCACTTAACTTTACTAGTCCTGTTCAAGAACAAGATGAACTAGATGCACAAGAAGAAGAAGAATATAAAGATATTGGTAATCCAAATGATGACGAGACACAAGAAGATAATTCATTAATAGTTCAGAATATGAACGAAGGAGGAAACTGATTTAAACAGAACTATTTATGAACATAACCCTGAAGAAAGTTACTTTGACGATGACTTTAGAGGCGATCCTCAATTTACTTCTGTTCAAATGAATAGAATTGCGGAAAAATTCTTTAGGGAATATCTAGATCAGTATGATCCGTTACCTAGAGAATATGTAAGAGGTTTTATAACTGATATGGAAGACGAGTACGATCGAACATATTTAAAACATGATTTAACCACCGATCATCTAACTTTTGGTGATTCTTCGCTTGAATTTAACGGACCGGATATTTAAATTACAGGAGAAAAATTTACTGGAACTTCTGAACTATATAAACATTTATTTAAGACCAATCCGTTAAAAAACAAATTGACCGCACTAGATAAGCGAACATTCGCAAAAATTATTTTGCTAACAAATCCTAGCAAGAGAAATTTCAATGAAAAGGAACAGCATGTTGGAAAGAGAGGTATTAAATACATGGCAACAATTAAACCATTAATTAAACGTATAAAGGAGGAAAATGCAGAGGAAACGTGAAAAGCAGTTACGAATTACACGAACACAACAGCCTCAGGGTTATGGCTTACCAATCTATAGTCAGTCTGGTTTCAGACCTCTAACTAGTTATAAAACATTTTCCAATAATAAAATTAATTACGTTTACTGGGATGATCCAAATGAACTTGTGGATAGATTAAGATTGTTAATGGCAAGCAAGAAAGCTGGTATTAACTCTCATGAAAATGATATTTTAAGTATTATTGAAGAGTTAAGAGAAGCTGGTATCACTGAATAAACTGATTAAACTTAGTAACACAGTATCATTTCTACGATGACTCTCGACAAATTCGGTCGTAATTTAACACACCCCTATCATTTAGTAAAAAAGCTTAAAAGAGAAAATGATTTAAAATATATTCCTGAAAAGACTTTGTATGGTTACATGAATATAATGTTGACTTGCGAAAATGGTTCATCAAGATATCTTTTTATAAATGGTTTAATATCTGACTATAACATGTTTCCTATTAAAATTGGAATAATTGAATATTGTTACGGACTTTAAAAATATCTGATTAGTTAACAGAATTTTAGAAGGTTAGAATTATTTAATTTAGGTTAATAACTTATTTAAAATAAATTACCTTATTTTTTCTCCTTTTCAACGGCCATTGCGAATTATCCTAAGGGCGCTGGAGACATTCATTTTACACTTTTTTTGCATCCTGTAGTTAAATAATTCTTCCAGGTAATTCTAGACTTTTCCAGACTTTTCCATTCTTTTCTACATTACCACAGCTTAACTAACAACCAGCTGAAAGACTCTCAAGCGGCACCTTTGATGTATTGGTTTGGAACAGAAGAAGATAAAACATAGGCCAAACTGGCGCTGTCGCTCTCTCACCGGGGATAGAAGTCAGCGCCTATTAAGGATATTTTATTTTTAAATTTTATTATTGAACAGTACCGTATTATCAGATTATTATTTATTGGTTAATTTCGGGTAATATGCTGATTATTGGTGATTAATTTAACTTATTAAGGAAAATTAAATTAAAAAACATAATGGAACAATATGAATATATAATTTATTTATAAAGAATATATTTACAGCTTAATTTCACGGGTCAAAAAATAAAACAAACAAAAAATGTGGTCAATTACCTAAAAACCACAAATAAACAGTAGACACTTAAATTAAAATAAATACTAAAATACATAATATTTAAACGGAATCAAAAAAGACAATATACACGTGGGGATTTTAAATCGTTTTATATCTAGTATTTACTTCTTAATTAGTATATATAATACTTTTGAGGGGGACGCGAAAAATTAACATCAAAACCCTATTTTTGGCTATATAATTTTATTGATTCCTCCATATGATCAATTTATTTTTGTTTATATTTTTAAAATTAAAGTTAATATTTTTAAGAGTATAATACATGCGAACTCTTAAATATAATTTGATTGCAAATCTTTTGGGAAAATTTTCACATGGGTGAGAGTATGGTATATTTTCGCATAATTCTAAATATTTTATAATTATTGCAGATTTTGTGATAAAATTCTCAAAATGTGCTTGAAATAAACCTTCTATTTGAATTATAAACTGCACAAAGGTATCATTGGGCATCGTCAAATTGCCGAAAATGTCATTATTTTTATTTTCATACGCTTTTAGAAAACAAAAATATGAAGAGTCATCTAACTTGTCATGTTCGGTGCTATATTTAAGACATAATTCGCAAGAGTGAACCTGAAGGCATTTTTTAAAAATGTATCCACAAACATATCTTACAAAATTTGTGTGTAACATTTCTTCCCTCGAGTACTTGGCGTTATTAATAATTTCATTTTGCATTTTTTCGCGCATACTAATTTTTGGCTCTTCATGTAATACATCTTTTATATCTTCAAATTTCAATAAAATAGTATCCACATCAGCTTCGCAGTTTTCTGCACCCGAGTTTAAGAGATTGACACACTGTAATTTTTTAAATGTTCTGATGAACTGAATAGGCGTTGGATTAAAACAGTTTCCATTTTCTCTCCTAATTTTCCCAAAATGGTTTTCAAGGCAATCTTGGTTAAGCCTTCTGGTAAATAAAAAATCAAAGTTGGCAGTGCTATGTAGAAAATTAAATAACTGAATAATACTATTTATTGAAATTTGAAGACATTTAATAAATTTAATTTTATTTGTTATATTAAGATTATTTTTGTTACGCACTTCAAGTTTACTAAAAAAATCTAAGCACTCTGAAAGAAAATCTATTTGATATGGTAGAGCTTTAAATGCAGCATTATATTTTTTAGAAGCTGAAGTTTGCGACGAGTTTAATATATCAAACAGTTTGTCTACCATGCATATAAAATTTGCAGTTTCAGCTGCTTCTGCAGGTAGACAACCAAACCTAATATATAGTGTCATTCCTGTTGAAACACTAGCACTAAAAAGTTGTGTCGCAAACTTTACCTTCATTTTTTCGAAATTAGTAGGTTTAATATGGGAATCGCATAATTTTGGTGCAGCTCTAACTGGATATTTTTTATCCTGCTCATAGAAATTCTTAATATATTGCGACGAAATTAATTTTCCCTCGATATAAAAATCATGCTGAAGCAACATATTTCTCATGGCTTTGATTATATGAGGAATATCAAATATGTAGTATAAATTTTGACCGGCAATGTTAAATTGATGGCTTGTTGGCGAAACGTTTAATATTTTTGAAAGTTGTATATTATTGGATCCCATATCTGAAGTGACTGCACAAACCTTAACACCAATAGGCTGTAATTTATGCAGTGCCTCTGAAAGAATATCTTTTAATAAAGTAGCCGGACAAGAAGTATGAGAAAAAAAATATGCCAATGGCTGTTTCCACCTACAATAAATTCCTCTCAGCATAAGAACACAAGCCGTTAACGCAGGCCTAAATATTTTTTCCCTTTGGCTGTTAATGGCTAATCCAATTACAGCATCTTTTGAACGATCATAAAATAAATTTGCCTTTATGCTCATCTCATCGAAACAAATTATACAATATTTATTTTGTTCTTGAAAACTATCGATTTTTTTTTCAGCATGTTAAAAAATTCGGGGTTATTTAGCCCTGGACCTATGGCAACACCACGTATTTGTTGCAATAATGTATGTGCTGTTGGAAGACAAAATTTCTTTGTTAAAAATTGCTTATAAACTCTCGGCCCGGCAAAATAAATAGCTAAACACTCATTTTTAAAAATGTTCTCATACCGACGCCCTTTCGGATGTTTTTGCCCTTGTTTAACCTGAGTATTAATGAAGTGAGCCGCGAAAGGCGACTTGCAAAATTGCAGTGTAAGTGATTGGTACTGCTCCAAGGAAATATTATGAACTGCATTCTCCAACTGTTCCTTGAGCGCCTTATTCTCCTCCTGCAATTTTTTATTCTTTTGTGTTAGCGTCCTTATTGTTTTCCTGTATTTGGACTTCCGTGGGCTATTATATGTCAAACTGTTTGGAGTTTGAGTAACCCCTGTAGACCTAAGCTGCGATCTACTTTCAGTATCCACAGGAGGGCTTAAATCGAAGACCGAATCAATCAGGGAAGAAGGGCTCAATGGACTGGTGACATCCAAACTCAAGGAAGAGTTTTTTCCATCCTTCGTCAAAGCTGGTGAAAGTTGGCTTGGATCCACCGTAGGGCTTGCAGAGAGTTCTTGAATTTTTTCCGGAAGCTTCTCGTCACTTGTAAAAAGATCCGATCTAGATCCCTCTGTAGATACAGGTGAAGCTGGGACTATGACTTTATTTTCAAGTACGCGGATTTTTGCAGGAAGTAGCAATGGTCGAGAATAAGTATGATCTTCAATTTCAAGTAAATGTCTTGAACCGCCTTCGAGTGATCGGAATAAAGTGGGGATTGCGTTAAAGTTCAGTCGCTCACGAAGATGGTTTGTAAACATTTTTTGTTCAAAATGATCTGAACACAACCTGTGACTATTATTAAGGTTATGTAAGTTCTCCATTAGGTCTTCTCGGTTACACTTCATTACCCATATTTTGGCCCTGAAAAGAAAGCCTTGATTAATGTCAATAATATATCAACACGTATTGCTGTTAAAAGTTTCGTATGGTTTGGTGCTTAAAATAAGAAATGGCATTGTCAATTTACTTACTCAGAAAGACGGGATTTTATGCAAATGCATCATATGTATCTTGAAATTTGACTATTTAGGGTAATAAATTCTAGATAAGAATCTATTTGCAATTGTGAAGGCCAGGTATACTTAAATTAGGTTGTAATTTGATTAAAAATCCATTAAGGTGAACTCAAAATATTTATGTTAATTTACATATTAAAATAATTACCTGTTTATGGACTATCATTAGTATAATTTTATTATTAAGAATTGGATCATTTTTCCTTAATTTAATCCATAATGTATGCATATTAACAAAATGCCATTACTCAATACCTACACAAATTTAAAGGGAAAAAACCTTTTCACAGGTAAAAAAATACATTTTAATAGCTTATATTTTTATTCCAAATTTTTGGAAAAATATTTTTTGGTGCCTATAGAGTATGGCGTTTTTAATATTATGATTTTAAGCGTTTTTGTTCATTTTTATTAGGCAGGTTTCTTAACTGTGCCAGAAATCTTAGCCATACTGTATATCGTATATTTCTCAGTATATCTTTTAATATCATTATACTAAAAAAAAATTTGCCATATTGAATCGCTTTTTTACGTGTGTATAAAAAAAAGTATTTAAAATTCCCTTGCCTTTAATAAACAAAATCAAACTTTTAAAACCAAATTATTGCCAAACAAATTTTAGGAAAAGTTGAAGTGCACCCAAGAACATTACATATACTTACATATATCGTAGTTACTAGTTACGATTAGTTGCTTACCTGTCTATATCCCTAGGAAACCGAAAGAAGCTCCTATCAGAATTATATTGTTTACTTATACACCCTTTAGCAGCACAAACGTGTCCCCTCTTTGGTAAACTCGTCATAATAATCACAATCACAACTCACAACTATAAAAATAAACTTAATCGGTATTCACCAAATTTAAGCACGCCTATGTCCACTCGATTCAAAATCCAGGAACAAAATGATCATAGCGAACAAGCCGCCGACGCTACTGCCGTGTTCTAGCCCAAAATGGCGACGTGCGCGAGGATCATCGCAAACATGCGCGCCATCGAAGACTCCTAGCTGGTTGTTAGCTAAGCTGTGTAAAGACCAAGCGATTTACTACAGCAAGAGTTAAAATTTGATGATAAAATTGCGTTTTTAGGAGATAAACTAAAACCAATACTAAAACATCTGTTGAGTTTGTAATTAAATATGCTATTTCATACGTTTAGTTTAGAAAACATCTTTGTAATTTTACATTAAGTATAGTTAGTACAAAATAATGGTTTTGTAATAGTGTAACATTGTAATTGTATGTTAAATGTAATGTCATAATGTCAATAGCAAAATAAATTTTTAAAAACAATATGGATTTTTAAATATTAGTTTGATCCCAAGCCTCCACACTTGGAGAATATTTATTAATAATGATTATGATTACGTAACGATCTATAACAACAACGTATAGAGGCCCTCCGCTAACGAACCCGCCCCGATAACCCTAAACCTGGGGCCCGGACGGTGTAGAGCCGTAAGGCGCAAGTTTTTGACATATGACAGTTGACGGTGACGCATGCGTAAGCCTTAAGATAGATCTCATCCACGTAAGCTAACTTTCAGGAACCTGCAACTGCAGCGCCATCTAGTCACGTAGTTTTGACGTATGACAGCTGAAATTTGACAGCTGACAGCCGCTATTTTTTAACGCATGCGTAGAACTCTAAAATATATCTAGCCTACGTAAGCTAACTTTGCTAACCCACGTGGTTTTCGACGTTTGACAGTTGGCGTTGAAATTTGATAACTGACAGTCGCCATTTTTTAACGCATTGCATAGTACTCTAAAATAGGTCTAGACTACGTAAGCTAACTTTTCTAACTCACGTGATTTTCGACATATGACAGTTGACAGTTGAAATTTGACAGCTGACAGCCAACATTTTTAGCATGCGCAATAGTCTGAAATAGGTCTAGCCTACGTAAGCTAAATGACGTATGACGTCAAGTTTTCGAGATATAGAGTTCTACCGGTGGCGGTGGATGGTGAACGCACTAGCTCTCCCTACTGCAAGACTACTATATTAAAAAAGTTTAATGAGAAATGGTATTGTACTTGAAAATTTTATGATCTTTATCAATTTTGATGCATTGTATATACAGGGTGTTCGAAAATTCACGTCCAATATTCAGGAGGTGATTCCTCATTAAAAGATAATGATATGAAAAAAGTTTCTATAAATATGGGTCTGAAAATGGGCCCTTATTAAAGAAGTAACACTGGCAAAGTTTAACACCATTTATCTTAGAAACTATACATTTTTATGCATTTAGATACTTTTTTAAAATATTTTTTAATGAGAAATCACCTCTTAAAATTTGGCAGTGCATTTTTTGAACACCCTGTGTATGTATAAAATAAAACAACTAATAAACTGGTTTATATTCACTACTCAAATAATTAAAATAATACATACAAAACAGACCAATGCGAGATAAAAAAATACAAGGGTTTTTTTATTGTTATTCTATAAAAAATCAAATTTAACAGGCAACTGATTAAAAGCTAAAGATACTGGCTACAAATCTACTAACTAATATTTTATTATTTAGTTCCCCTTTTAAATTATCCTAAATTACTTTGGGGAGTTTTGGAA